>OX421980.1:46936715-47236715 GCA_949128135.1 Parasteatoda lunata
GAATACCGGAAAACTAGCGTCGTACAATTGAAATGCAAAATATCTCATAATATATCAAAAATCCATATATACTCTAATTTAAAAGCTTACTTGCTTAATTCCTGGGAAAAATAAAAGTTTCAAAAAACCCAAAATAGAAATCCTAATGACCTAAATTAGGCAGCCAAGAAATTTTAAAATTCAAGATTTATGGAGGAATTAATTTGGGTTTAATAATCACTATTATGTCAAACAACAACACTAAGCATTGTCAGTATCTGTATAAACTAACGATTTATTATTTAACAATGGAAACTACTGATAAATCTTTTAGAACCAAAGTTTATATTATCTCATTTCAATTTCAATTCATTTCAGGAAACATATCTTATTAAAATTTAAATAACTTGCAAACGTTTACAAATAAATAAGTTCACTAAAACTTCTATTTAAATTTATTTTTTATTAAACTCGTGGAATATGAAGTTTTAGAAGTTTCTGAGGACACAGCAAATATTCGCGAAATTAAGAAAAACGAAGAAAATTAAGAAATCAATAAGTTTTATTCACTGCGCATAAACTGCAAGTAAATACAACTAATAAAATAAGTTCAAAATGAAGAGAAACGTGGAAAACAGAGAATAAATTGTAAAGAAAAAAACAGAACAAAACATAAAACGAAAATAAAATGTAAGGAACAGAAAATAAAACGTAATAAAAAAAAACGGAAATGTAATGAAAAATTGACAGAACAGAAAATAAAATGTAAAGAAAGAAACAGAACAGAACATAAAATGAAATTTTTAAAACTAACTTTTCATTATTCTGTAATTTTTTCCATGTTTTCTCCACATTTTGAACTTTCGTACTTTGCACTTTGCACACTCCGTACTTTGAACTACCTATTTAAACCTCTGAAATTATTAAAGTAGCAATTGACAAGAAAAATGCTGGATCCTATATGTCTTTTTAGAATGAACAGAATAAAATCAAAGCCAAGTTGATAGAACTATTAGTTAAGAAGTTATGAGAGTAAGGCACATAAAATTTAATTTTTCACTTATACTTTTAACTCATAAGACCCATATAACTTCTAAAATCTTGATTTTATCCACTTCTTACTTTATTGAATTTAGCGTATATAAATACATAAGAAACAATGCCTGACATGTCTAGATAGCAATGTCAGATGTGTGTGTATATATATATATATATATATATATATATATATATATATATATATATATATATATATATATATATATATATATATATATATATATATATATATATATATATATATATATATATATATATATATATATATATATATATATATATATATATATATATATACTGTTAGAAATTTCTTGGAAAAAGGTTAAATAACAATTTATTTATTTATTTAATTGTTATCTTACAATATTCGAGCAAAAAAGTGAAATGACCATGAATAAGATGATAATCAAATAAAAAAAATATCTGTGAGAAAAACCATTTATTAACTGCTTTCACCTAATACGGTTAACAACCAAAATATATTCACACCAACTAAGCCCACCTAATAATGCCGCTTAGTTTCTTGCAACTGTGTACAAATTATAGTCGAGAGGGCTAATCTGTCAGTCTTATGACTGAAAGAGCTGGGGTTCGAGTCCCAACGTTGACACCACAATGTTGCCTCCCTTCCCTTCAACTCATGATGAGTTTCCAGCTTCCTGCTCTCCTCCATTTGTGCCCCGGAATCACCAATGCCCATTATCTAACTAAAAACCTAGCTCTTAAGTCCACTTAGGTTTCTTTTTTACGGTTTTGGAAACCATACTAGTTGTAAATGGTTAAAAAAACCTCCCTTTACCGTAATCCACAATTTTAGAATACTTCTGACAGTATATATATATATATATATATATATATATGTATATATATATATATATATATATATATATATATATATATATATATATATATATATATATATATATATATATATATATATATATATATATATATATATATACAGAGAGAGAGAGATTAATCATTCAAAATTAAATGTTTAAGTCCAGGTTGCATACATATATGTTAATTTTATTGACTATTGACTGTACAATATCAGTTTCTTCCATCTTATGTTAAGATTCATGCTTGACATTTCTTCATATATTAATTTAAAGATAATTTTACTACTCAGTTAAACAAGATATGAATAGAAGTCTCTTAAAACAAATTAAATAAGTAGAAGAACTCTTTTTGGACGAGAAGCTGCCAGTATAATTTAGCAAACATCGATTCACTTTAGAAACTACGTAATAATACGAATAAAGTTACCAACTATTTGTTCCTTTTATCCTTAAAACTAGATAAATATTGAATATTTATAATACGAAAATATCTTGATTTAAACAAAGATGTATGCATAATATTAAATTATTCAAGTTTTCATTTAACATTATTTAAGTCTTTACACTGATACACTTTTGTTATTCAATTTTATTAATCATTTTTTTATATAGTACCTGTATCAATATGTGTTTTATGCATAATATATTTTAGCATCAACAGTTGTCTAAATTTCAAATTTAATTTCTAAAAGCATTTACCTACTCTTAAGTTCACTAGTTACTATTTAACCATAGGCAAAAATAATTCATTTTACCTATTTTTAAATTTACTTGAAATGGAAAAAAAATATTTTTTAAGTGCTAGTTGATTAATAGCTTTAATTTTTTGTACTTATGACAGCAAAATTAGTTCATATTGCTCTTACTTCTCAAGTTCAGAAAAAAGAATCTGAAATTTAATTTAAAATGGTTCTTTATTTGAATTATTTCAATATTAAAATATTTTTCCAGCTTTTACAAGTATTTCAGCCAATTTGAGCTAAACTGCAATTTTTATTGGTATTTGAAATAGCACCTTCTTAAACATAATGTCCAAAAATCTGTGCAAGGAATAAAATTACGCCTGATCTCAACAAAACACGGTAACACATTTCTTTTATTAAGTAGTTAGAATGCTTCTGGTGAAACAATAAATCAAATTGAATAAAAATCATTTCCTACAGTTCCCAATGTTTATATAGCGTGATGTTCAATTTAAATAACAGCTACCCGGGGCACTATGACAGGGACCTTCTCCCCTTAAAACAAGGGGAGAAGGTCTCCAATTGGAAGGATTCAAAAAACACATTCTATTTCCGATCCCCAGTGTCGGCTACAATACAATAATTATAGTTATCACAAAGTTATTAGTCAGACATTGGGTCGAGATAACAGGTGGCGCTATCTATTGAGATGGCCAAAGCTGTGCACAATGAATCTTCACACAGTATGCGTAACCATAGTAACGCATGAAGCCAGCTGCTTTTACCTGTCGTGTAGCTGTGAGTGGAACTACCAAGAGTAGATTGGGCAGGTGAAACCATGCGTGACATACTCTAACTACTTGATTCATCACTTTTCCGCTGTGCCATCTTACTCGCAAATGTTGCACTTCATAACAAGTACAATAAATAGAGGCAAATACTTAAAATTAATCAATACTTTGGTTCATAGTAAAACAGAAAATATGCACAGTTAGCGAACAAGACTTGTTTCATAAGATATGACGTTAAAATTATTTTTCTTATTTAAGGAAGTCTTCTTTTAGATTGAAAACTCCTTACGAAAATCTGTTATACTCAATAACAATCTAGACCTCTTCCCGACAAACCACGCATTCATTAATCGAACCTTGAAAAACTCTGTGAAGATACTTATTACTTGGAAACATTGCCAGCGTGGTCAAGGAGTTTGCCCCTAATTGTCGGGGACGTTAAGAAATTGAGAACATTGTGACAAGAAAGCTTAGTAAAATTTTTCATGTCTTCTGGATTGGTTCAAAATTACAAGGCTACGGAGTTGAACATTAGTAGTCGTAAACCCATGAAATTGGGTCGGCTGTTCAACGACGGTTATAAAATAAAATATTCGTAGAAAATAGCTCTTTCTCTATTCATTGATTCGAGAATTTACTAAACTTCTTTAGAACTGAATTCTCTTCTAAATACTGTACTTTTAACTACTTGATTGACCACCACCATCTTAGTCACAAATATACTTCATAAATAAATACAACAAATAAAGACAAATACTTTATACTCATCGTTTATTTAGCCCGTAATTAAAAAGTATCGATAACAAACAAAAATGATTTATTAGGATGTTTGACGCAAAAATTATTTTTCTAATTTGTTCTAGTCTTTTTTTTCAGATTTGCACACCTCTTACAAAAATATCTTAACCATATTACAAACCTGAGATTCTCGATCTCAAAAGTCATTCACGTAAGTTTCTTGCTTATCATAAATTCTTATATTGGCCAGTTTCTATAATGTTAAATGAGGAAAAAAGTAGAAAAAAGCTTGAAGTTATTTCAAGAGTTGTGGTTTAGGCCCAATATGAATACCTGAAAATAGTCCTCTTCCCTGAGGTGAGTTTTAGTCATCATCTTGAAGTTATTGACAAGGAAAGGGGGTCAAAATGGAGTAAAACTTTGAGTTGCCTATATAAAAAAGTAGGCATTATATTTTTTACACTAAATCAAATGACACCAAAACAAAGTCGTTAGTACTAATAGTTCAAAGTACACTTTCGTACTTTGAACTACCTATTTAATCCTCTTAAATTGTTACAGTGGCAATTGGCAAGCAAAATGGTGGATCCTATATGTCTTTTTAGGTTGAATAGAATAAAATCCAAGCCAAGTTGATAGAACTAATAGTTTAGAAGTTATGAGAGTAAGGCGTATAAAATGTAATTTTTCACTTATACTTTTAACTCATAAACCCATATAACTTCTAAAATCTTGATTTTATCCACTTCTAACTTTATTGAATTTAGCGTAGATAAATACATAAGAAACAATACCTGACTTGTCTAGATAGCAATTCCAGATAAAAAATAGGCATTATAAATACACAATTTGTATTTTTTTTCATTAAAATTGTAATAGCTTTCCAACAATTAGTATTATTGTTTTTGCTTTGATTTCATTCCACGCATACATATACATATATATATATATATATATATATATATATATATATATATATATATATATATATATATATATATATATATATATATATATATATATATATATATATATATATATATATATATATATATATATATATATATATATATATATATATATATATATATATATATATATATATATATATATATATATATTAAAAATAAATATCAAATAAATATTTGCATTTAATTGAAGTTTAATATCTTTTTTGGAAGTTCTAAGTGCGTGATTCGCGATAATTGTAAGAAAATATTATGAGAGATGAAAAGAATCTAATAAATATACATGTAACAAGATTTTTTTTTTCATAATTTCTTTTGCACTTAATATTATATTTTTTAATATCTGAGTGATATTGAAACTTAAGCTGTTTAATCTATTCCATAAACGAGATACATTTTTATAAAAAAAAAACTAGTTATATCAATTATTATGTTTTGAAAAATATCTCTTGAATTAGCAAAATGTTAAAATATAATATTACGTAATAATTTAAGATTAAGATAATTTAAGATTACGTAATAATTTTAAACCTTCAAACACACTTGAGAATTTTTGCTAAGTTTTCATTTAAAAATTTTAATACAAACTTTTTATGATTAATTAAGTAATACCAACCATACATTATCCAACCATACATTGTAGAGTTATCCAACAACCGGTTCTTAGGTGACTTTTCTCCTGACTATCGCTTTGCTTCTAAGTACATATGGTACTTTGCTAAATCAGAGTATATTGCTCACCCTGAAAGTTGTTTTTCTTGTTTAGCACACCGCACTGAGCATTTCCCCACGCTAGTTGCGTATGCGATGAGCTGTACTTCTTTTCCTTTCTATATTCTTTATTCAAAGCAAGAAGCATTTTTGTTTAACAGAAACTGAAGACCAAAAACACTAAATTCCGTAACCAAGTAACAGAAGAGAACATGAGCCCTTAGGATATCCCGGCTCCAATTCTGAGCCTATTATCTAATTAAGAAAGAAGTGTTTTTATTAATCGTGAACAAATGTAAAATCAGATATGCAAATAAGTGCTCTTTATATTAAAAAAAAATTGAATTTATCTATGGCAATTTTACATGGCGATCAAATAGGTCAGATTCAGTGAAAAAAGCTATTTGTTCGAAAGCACATTTATAGTTAAAAAAAATAGAAACGTACAAAGTATCTATTATGGGAGCTAATAGGAACTTCAATCACATGCATAAAGTAGAAAACTAAACGGTTTAGAGTTGGTAACAAATTAGAGAATTTGATATGCATTAATAAATAAAAAAAAACAAATAACCCCGAATAGCTGTATGAATGATCAGATTTCTCCGTACTAAAAACATATCTTAAAGTTTTAAAATATATCTTAAATAAGCCTAATAATTAATGCTTACTATTTAAGGATGCTTATTAGTTAGTCTTACTGTTTAATGAAGATTATTAATTAGTGTTTACTTATTCATATTTTCTTCAGAACAAACTATTGTGATTGCTCCCCTTATTTTGATAGCCAATAAATTGCTTATTCAAATAAATAAATAAATGCTTATTCAAAAAGTACGTATGTGTCTGATTTTGTAACTTACTAAATAGTAATCATTAACTAATTAGCATATTTGAGGTCAGCCACTTGAGCTATTAAGATTAGTTTTTAGTTCGAGAAAATTATTAGAACAAAAGCTATTCCGGATGATATCTTTTAATATTTTATATGTGTTTGTTTGATAAATTTTAGATACAAATAAACTTTAAAAACTTGCTTCTAGCATAAAATTTTTAATTCCGTTGACCAACGTGGAACCTTTATTATCAATATCATTTATTTCAAAAATAAAAACTTGCACGATAGTTTCAAAAACTTCTAAAATATTGATTTTAAAGAATATTTACTATGTAATTAAAACGAGTAATTTACTCGATTTTACCAAAAAAGGGCCTATTGCGACAAGCGAAAATAAAAATATAAATTATTTTACTAAATTTCGAGCAATTTAAAAGTATCCAATGTTTTTTATAATGAAAAAGGAAATTGTTTACTGTTCAAAGGAAGGAATGGTCATGATAAATCTAGGTTGACCAAGGTATACAGTTTCTGACAATTATCCTCACTTTCATTATTTTTTTTTAAAATCAAACTACGGTTTTATCATGGATTCACTACACACTGTTAGAATTTTCCTTAAAAAATTATAGTAAAATAGCTGGCATCATTCGCGTCCATCCAATTAACCATAATTTTTAGGAAGATTTCTTTACCTTTACGGATTTGAAACCGATTACATATGGTACGGTTAAAAATCCGTAAATATAAAACTTGGTTGTTTTGTGATCATTTACAACCAGCATCGTTTAAAACCGTAAAAATGACATTTTACGCGACATTAGAGTTAGGCCTTCAATTAGGTAATGGACATTGGATTTGGGTTGTGATTGAATTTTGTTTCGCCAAGTGAACTGTGGAATGTGGTTTAATTAGTTTATGTAGAGGTGCGGTATATTGTGAGAGATAGAAAATACTATGCGTTTTATTTTAAGCAGCTCTATGATGCTGAGTTTTGAATTCCAATAGTCCAAGGTCACCAATTTAGGAGTGATTAACACTGGAATCTACTCGTTTGTGGAAGGAGTAAAAGAAATAGAGCTGGGATATAAACCCAGCTGCAAGAAACTACGTGGCTTCTTAAAATTTTCACGAAACATTTAATACTATAAGATTATTAGGCTCCACACTTGTGTGAGGAAACTGATGATATTTTATATTTTATTACCATCGTTGAATAGCCAACATAATTTTATGATTTTACAACAACCAATAATCAACTCTATAGCCTTGTAACTTTGGACCAGATCCAGAAGAAAAGTGATCTCCTGGATCAAGTATTGGGAGAAATTTGCCTTCGTGGATGATTTTTTGACGGAACTAACCCGCATTTGTGTTACATGGTGAGGAATACCAGAAAACCCTTTACTGTTAGCCTAACGGTGAGGGGTCTCTAACCCATGATCCGTCTACCACTGAGGATATTTTACATCAGCACCGTGGTAGGTGCGGAATTCATATCAACCAGCATTCGCTGGGATTCGAACCCGAATCACCTCATTGGTAGGCGAGTGCTCTGATCCCTGAGCCACAATGACTCTTAAACTGATCGAGAGAAATAGGGATTTCTAATCCTTATCACATGCCTTAGCTCCAACCTTTCAAAGAACGTGAGCTCAATTCTCATCGACTCTGGGCCTACTCGAATGAAATTCTGGTTGTTTAACCGTATAAAGAGAAAGCAGTTCATAAACAATTTTTCTCTCAGCACACAGTTTTAATACAATCTTTTTTTGTGGTTATTCGACTGCATTGCTTGAATATGGTAAAACAACATTGAAATAAATTGTCATTTAACCATTTTTTCTGAGAAATATCTAACGATGCAATAAGTAAACATTTACATTAAAAACAGCAACTTAGCCCAGCGTCTTGCTAGTTATAGATACTAATTTTATAATGACTGATTAATGTTTCGTAATAAATCTATTAAAAAGTAAAAAAAAAAAAAAAAATCATGTGTGAAAAAAAATTTACATACCCTTCCTGTCTGCAGTAAATTCAATGAACATATTTAGTATAACATAACTTTATTTGCTAGTTATTAGAGGAAATGAAACTGTATTTAATTCCATTCATGAATTGATATCTAAGAGTCAATTCATTTTTAGATTGCTTTTTTACGACCATACCTACACTGTTCTCAAATTTCTCGAACCACAATTTTGTTTAAACTCACATTCATCCATAACATAAAACCACAATCGAAAGTAATTAGTAAAACGATTAAAAAAAACTAATTTTTCTTATTGAAATAGATAATTTAGATTATTTTCATCTTATTACAAAATTACTTCAATTTAATGATGTTATTAGTAAAAATATTAGAAAAAAACTCATTTTTCTCATTGAAATAGATAATTTAAATTCTTTTTATCTTATTACAAAATTACTTCAATTGAATGATGTTATTAGTAAAAATATTAAAAAAACTCATTTTTCTCATTGAAATAAATAATTTAGATTCTTTTTATCTTATTACAGAATTACTTCAATTGAATGATGTTATTAGTAAAAATATTAAAAAAACTCATTTTTCTCATTGAAATATATAATTTAGATTCTTTTTATCTTATTACAAAATTACTTCAATTGAATGATGTTATTAGTAAAAATATTAAAAAAACTCATTTTTCTCATTGAAATATATAATTTAGATTCTTTTTATCTTATTACAAAATTACTTCAATTGAATGATGTTATTAGTAAAAATATTAAAAAAACTCATTTTTCTCATTGAAATAGATAATTTAGATTCTTTTTATCTTATTACAAAATTACTTCAATTGAATGATGTTATTAGTAAAAATATTAAAAAAACTCATTTTTCTCATTGAAATAGATAATTTAGATTCTTTTTATCTTATTACAAAATTACTTCAATTGAATGATGTAATTAGTAAAACGATTAAAAAAAACTCATTTTTCTCTTTGAAATAGAAAATTTAGAATCTTTTTATCTTATTACAAAATTACTTTAATTGAATCGATGTGTAGAAAATGAATATGTCTGCACCTTTTTTCTCTACTGACACTCGCGAAAAAATAAAAAGGGAGAAAAAGTAATGTAATTGCTAAAATCTTTAAACATTTTAATGAGTAAATGGCATAGCCAATTAGAACATCTCGATTAGATGAAGCATATAGAGACTATTTAAAGATTAATGAAATTATAAAAGCAAAATATTTAAACACATTAAGGAGGATAAATGAAACCGTTTACCTCTATTTTAGAGTAAAAACTAAAAGAAAAAGAAAAGGTAGAAATAAAATTAGTTGAATAGGATTTTTGTTTTAAATGAAAAATATCATATTTTTGATTTGTAAACTAATATTTAAAGTTTCCACTTAAAAGTTATGTGCTCTTATGTTATAAATTGTACATACGAATGGAAAATAATTTTTTTTTTCTTCATAGAAAAATCGGGAAAACTTAGGTACGAAAAGTTTCGTTATTAAAAGTTTTTCTGTATTCAAATACAACAAAAAATTTAAAAATAAAATATGAAAATTTAAAAGTAAAGCTAAGTTAACGAAAAAAGATGCATTGTAAAGCAGGGTGACATGAAAAAAGAATAAATGAAAAAGTAAAGTCCGTAAAAAAATATCACTAAGTAGTTATAATAATGAAAATTATAAAAACGGAATAAATTATTCTAACGTTAAATTTACCCACTATTCATTATAAAATTTAATAATTTTTTAAGTAAATAAAAAAAATAACATCGATAATGAAAACTGTTTTTAAAAAACGTTTATATCCTAAATTACTTTTGATCTAATGGTTGAGTTTTCACATGGGTAAATTTATTAAAGTAATGGAAGATATTTTAAAAACATGTATTATAATTTTAAGCATAATTTTTGTTTGATAAAATATAGCTTTCTCTGTTAAAATAACATGCGATTTTTTGAATAATCAAAAATTTGCTCTTGAACTTTTAGCACAATAAAAATAACATTTAATTTTTTAAAAAATTGACAAAAATTAAACAACAGAGTAGAATAAAGCTATTTTGTAATATGAATAAACATGCTTTTAAAAATTTTAACTGTGTCATTGTTTACTTTAATGCGCAATTAAATATGCATCTAACAAGTTATTCATGCTAAAATGCTATGAAACAAAACATCTGAAAATGCCCTTCATCTGCAAAGTCACTCAATTCTTTAGGATCTTACTTCCCCTATACTCTTAGAATATTATTTATTAAAATAAACTTTTCTTGGCATAACTAACAATATTGGTGAATAAAAATTGAAAAACATTGAATCAGTTGCAAATGTAGATTACCACTGAAAAAATTATTTTAAAATGGAAAGCGAGGACTAGTTAAAACGAGTAATCTTTTGTAATTGGAACTTAAAAGCTTTTTTAAGATATAATTTAAAAAAGAAAAGGTTGTCTTTTTTTAAAATTTAAACAATGAAATGGCTATTGTACCTCTTTTGCAGTTACGGTACTTTTTAACATAATATTGCCTTTTAATTTCTTTCAATTTTGTAACATATAATACCTATTAACTCTTCAGTACATAAGCCAGTACACGCAACAATACCGGTTCTTTTCTGGTGTTAATTTTACGCAAAAACATTTTTCATTATAATAATAAAAGAAAGTGTTTATTTAAACAATATTTTCTCATTTTCGTTACAAAATTAATATTTTCAGTGCGGTTCAAAGTTCAGTCAAAACTTTTTTTTTAGTAGTAGGCAGAAGAAGTTAGATTTCTTTTTTTTAAACAAAAATTTTTTAGATATTTTTTTCATTTCAGACAAAACTTTTAGCTGCTTTTGCTTTATATAAGTTTAAGAAATGGATCGATCATTATTTAAGAAAATATGTAAGTACGTTTTAATAAAATAATTATTAAAGAACACTATAAGATTAATTTTTAATTTCAACGCAAAAATTAAATTTCATACGTAATGTGCATTTGAAGCCAGATTTGTTAAAAAGGAAATTCGTATTGGTGTCAAAAATTACTTAAAAGTTTTAAAAAATTCCTCATTAGCTTATTAACACATAGGTAACTAGCGTTAAAAAGAAAAATATAACAGATCATTCAATTAATCATTTATTCCAAAAAACATGAATATATGATATGTTGCATATTAAGTTATTTCTATTATTAAACCATTGAATATTTTGTTAGGTGCCACTTAGAGCCAGATTTGTTAAAAAAAAAAGTTTTTATTAGCACTAAACGTTATTTAAATGTTTTACAAATTCCTCATTATTTAAATAAACACACAGAAAACTGGCGTTAAGAAAAAAAAAAAGAAAATTATTACAAATCATTCACTTAATCATTTATCCCAAAAACATGCCTTGTCACAAATGCAATATTGTAAATTCAAAATAAGTTATTTATATTATTAAACCAATTAATCGTTTGTTATGAGTCATTTGGAATCAAATGTATTAAAAATAAAAAAGGAACTTTCTTCTGATATTAAACATTATTTCAGAGTTTTCCGCCTATAAATGAGGTGCCCCGAGTTCGAATCCCAACGATGGCTGGTTGATATAAATTCTGCACCCAGCTAGCACCGACCACTATACTGACATAAGATATCCTCAATGGTAGTCGGATCACGGGCTAGAGTCCAGTTGCCGTCAGGCTAATCGTGGAAGGTTTTCCTCACCTTTTGCATCTCCGCAAAGGCAAATTCCTTCCAATACTTGATCCAGGAGTTTCCTTGTCTTCTGAATTGTCTCCAAAATTACAAAGCTACGGAATTGAACATTAGAAATCGTATTATGTTTGAACACTCAAACTCCTAAATTCTATTTTCTGAGTAACTACTATTGTTAAATTTAAGATTTCACTAAATTCTTTGAGGCCTTCTGGTGTTGCCATGGATTGCCACCAAGCCTACCTTTTTTAATCATCTTTTTTTTTTTTTTTTTTGCTGAGAGGTCACGTACGCGCACTTAGAGCCTACAGTATTCTCCGGATGACCCCTGGCGGGGGCGGGACGGGCTTAAGCTTTGATTAGTAATCGTAAACTTAAAATTGGGTTGGCTGTTCAACGATGGTTATAAAATTAAATAAAATCACTCAATCAATCACTTATCCCAAAAAATGCTATGTTGCCTATGCGATGCGGCATATTCATATTAAGTTACTTATACTATTAGACCCGTTAATATTTTGTTGCGTGCCATTTGGAACCAGATTTGTTTTTTAAAAAATTATATTGACATTAATCGTTATTTAACTGTTTTAAAATTCCTCATTATCTTATTAACACACGGATTTAAAAAAAGAAAAATTTAGTAGATCATACAATTAATCAAAAATATGCCTCCTAAATTCATATTAAGTTATTTAAATGCCTACTATAAAAGTGCCTAACACACTTTATCACATAAAAAAAAGAAAGAAAGAAGCGTCAACACCATAACACATCCCATCATCTTATCTTCCACCAACACGAAAATACTTAGAATTACCCAAAGATCCTAAATGGTACTCGTATTGAGAGGATGGTAAAAAAGAGGCTAAAAAAGGTCTATTTTTATTTTTTTTTCCCCGCCATCTCTTGCCAACAGCCTCGCCTTTAGATGAGTATCCATTGATGAAGTAGAGTATGAAGATCCTCTCGTTGAACGTAGGACCACACCCAATGGATGGAAGGTTGTGAAAACGAGATGTATCAGTGAAGTGGCGGGCCGACGTCGGGCCCGGCACGCACCCCGACACTCCACCCAATAATACTGTGCACCTGCTCTTCTTTACCTGAAGAGAGATTCTCTATTAAATGCAATAGGGTGGCCCAGAGGGTGGCTTTTAATCATAGCAAATTGGATCGTGTTGCGTTAATGGCCAGACCAGAGGAAAGCGTGCAGCTTTCACTGTCACGAGATTATTGCCTCCCTGGAGTATATGACATATGCATTCACACCCCCTTCTTCCTTTTCTTCTTCACAATCTATCCTTTTTTTTTCTTAACTTATCTTTGGCCCGTTCACAACTCTTGCAAAAAAATGTATTTTAAACACTTGAGGGAGATTCTAAAAGGCCAAACTACGGTGGGAATTTGTTTAACCCTTTACTCTCTTCAGATAAAGCCTTAGACATAATGCTTATAATCTATGTGTGAGTTACCTTACTTTGACCTAATTTTAATATCCATAAAATTAATTTAATTTTTATTTTTTTTTACTTCTGGCAATTTAGTTATAAGTTGGATATACAAAAAAATTTTGTTCTCTGGAAAAAGGTATTAAAAAAGGTTCTGAAAAAGTTATAAAATATACTTTGGTTTAATAAACAAATTGTAAGTTTTTTTACAACATAAAAAACACAGACACACTTCTTCTTCAAAATACATTTCAATGCTACTCTTGTTGTTAAATTTTACAAGAAAACTGAAATTTTTATAATATTTCATTATTCAAAATACCTACAATAAGTTTAAAAGATTTTAATTCTAAAGTTTTATATTTTCCAGTTTTTAAGGGGTCCTCGTTTTTTTTCACCAAATATCACATTTCTCAGTTTTACTTCATAATGATGATATATGAACTAGAAAAGTATTTTTATGATTATTCAAAAACATTTCGTTCTACTTGTGAATATTTATCTGTTCCATTTCTGTTCTCATTGGGCAAATTTGACTGCGAATTCGCAAATTTTAAAAAAAAGAATTTTCTCTAATTACTGCTTTAATAAACCTGGATTTTGATACATATAGTGTCGTTCAAAAGTCTCCAACCACTATATTGTTATTTTAATTTGATTAGAGTAAAAAAAGATTACAATTATTTGTCTTTTAATACAGCACAGTTTCCAAACGCATCTTTCAAAAAATTTATGTATCTTTTTATAGTTTATATTAATAGCTAAAATCTGAAAGAACTTTTTACTATATAATAGAACTTTTTATTATATAATAGTCTTAGACTTTCATGCGCCACTGTATGTGTCTTTCATTATTTATAACACTTTAATGAAGTCTTTTGCTTCAATATTTATGCAAAAAAATTTATTAATATAATTGTTTTTTTTATATTTTTTTCAGAAAGCAGTACACATGTTTAATAGCAAAAAGATTGAAATATAATAATGCAGAATAGGTTTTAACATCATTGATAACCTTAAATAGTTAGCTGTTATGAAGTAAAATAGTTAGATTTCAATAGTTAGCTATTAAGAAAGAAAATAATGGGAAACGATAGATAAGTAGCTAACAAAAGGCTCCATTTGAAGTAGGTGGCAGGATTCCTGAAAAAAAGTAAAAGAATTTTTATTTTTAAGGAGAAAGATTGGGCCTGGGGTTGCCGACATATACTTACTTTATTAAAATAAAGAGCTAACATTAGCAGAAGAAAACAAATTGAAATGATTATTTGTTTCAGTTTTGTGTATTGACAACAGAAATAAATGAAAACATTATCAATTTTGTCGTTTTTCGGATAGCTTTGCTCGTTTGAACCGCAGGAAAAAACTATTTCTCTCAAAAAAAAAAAAAAAATTTATATCGGAAGGCTTGTAATATCTAACTCGCTAAAAACCTAAAAGTTTTGCATTTTTAATATTAGTAATTTGATATAGACTTGGAAACTTGTCGTTATAGCGGGCTTCTCGTAACAAGTCATGCTCGTTATAACGAGATTTTACTGTATTTGTTAACCCTCTGAACATTATTCGTGTCTTTTCCAAAGTTACAGCTGATGTCTCTACTGCATTAAAAAAAACTTTTTTAATGTAATTCAATCAGAAAATAGTAAATTTTCTTTGCAGTTTTGCCCATGGGATCTTAATTTAAAGAGAATTATAGAATAATACTTTGAATAAAATCGAAGCAGTCTTTCTGACAGACCCTCGACTTACATCTAATACACCTAAGTTAATTCAACATAATTAAATAATGTATAAAGTAACACTAAAACAATCCCCATCATGCAAATGATGTACGCAACTAAATCAATTTAACTGAAACTAAAACCCATATCCAGTGAATTAAACTAATACTCAAACCTAATTTGGTTATATAGCTATATTAAATAAAATTTCTGATATTTATTTATTGAAATTAGCTGAAACAGAATCCAGTTATTACACTCTCTTCTTTTCTTTACATCAAGTAAGAGCTTCAAAAAGTGTAATCGCATTACTAATTTAACTATACCGTAATATAGCTACATTAGTTATGTAAATATGTTAAACAATGAACAATAAATATGTTAAACAATTCTTATAACATAACATTCTAACATAAACTACGTAATTTTCAAAACAAATATATTAAATCTTTACTAAATAAAAATGAACGAATCAACACCAGTACCAGTACTCAAAATTTCACCAATCCGTTTTTGTTTAATTTACTGTTTTGTTAAGTCTGTCTACGATTTTTCAAAACCCAAACGCTTGTAACAAAATAGACACGACTAGTGCAAAAGGACCTCAATAAACTTATTTTATACCAAAGCCTAATAAGAGCATGTTTTGTAAACGTTTATCACCAAAATGCTTTCATTTACTCACTGTTGAAATTCGATAGCTTAAATAATTTTAAAAAACTCAACTAAAATAATTTTAAAATTTCACTTTTTCTTTACTTAATGTAGAAGATATTTTCTCATAATAGTTTTATACACCCTCTATATTATACGCATATGTTTCTTCATAAACATAATATTGAGATTTTATGATTGAAAATTTCAGCTTGCTATAAACCGCATAATTCTGCTAGCTACCTTTAAAATTTTAAATCTTATATTTGCATTTCAAAAAAATTTTTTCTTTTTAGTTTTTCTTTATGTGTGTGTGTGTTTTTTTTTTTTTTCATTCTTTTTTTATTCCTTTTTTTATATTATTATTTATATTATATTTATTCTATTTTCTTATATATTTTTTTCCTATTTTTTTTTATTTATTTATGTTTTTTATTACCTTTTTTATTATAATATATAACTCAATTCTACATATATAGATATAGATTTCCAGAAGAAACTTGTTAACTTTATTTTTTCTGTGTGTGCATCTTTCTTTTATTTATTTTATTGTACTAAATTGTTTCTTAAATAAATAAATAAAATAAAAAATAAGAATATTAATGTCTTATTTTTAATAACTAATTGCATAGATTATCTATCAAATATCTGTGTTAATTTTTCAAATTATTTTACATAAGGAAATATAAAAATAATTTTCGTCTAAGTACCTTAATCACTTTACCAGTAAAGTACCTATATCAATAGCATAGATTACGAAGATGAAATATCTTCTGTGATAGTTCATCCTCTACCTACAAGAGATAATCATCCCTTCTCCTCTCATTGCCGAAAGCAGATTGTTCAAAATTTCATTAAATTCGAGGTACTGCGTTTGCAGCTAATTGAACAGATTACGTTAATCCTATTTGAATTTCTGAGGCAACTGAGCATCGGCAGAGTATAACTCTCCAGTTCAATAATCCATGTATAAGCCGCTT
The DNA here is from genome assembly GCA_949128135.1 of Parasteatoda lunata. Classification (NCBI taxonomy): domain Eukaryota; kingdom Metazoa; phylum Arthropoda; class Arachnida; order Araneae; family Theridiidae; genus Parasteatoda; species Parasteatoda lunata. The sequence goes on from OX421980.1 coordinate 46,953,813, forward strand.
ATATTATAACTCCCGTGCCCTCAAGGCATATTATGTTGTTCTATCTCACTTTTAGTAACGAGATTGGGTTTATTTACATAATCCTAAAACTTATGTTTTTATTTAGAAATAGGAAAAATACGGAGTATTTAAATTTTGCTTTTATAAGAAAATAAGTTTCCTTCAGTAAAATGTAGATATATTGTAAGTAAATTAGAGGAAGAAAATTACGTGTTTATAAAATTTTAAACTAAATTCGCAGATCACAATTAATAATCTCATATTTTTAATTAAAATAAAGATGTAAAAAGACATCGAAAAGAAGATATATATTTTTGAAAAATATTTAGTTAGGCGAAATTTATAGCTTAGAAACTCATAAATGTTTTGTAAATAAAATTTTCTTGCCAATATTAGTAATAATAATAATAATAAATTAATATATATATATATATATATATATATATATATATATATATTGCTTAATTTGGGATTTATATACATAAAGAATCCGTTATAATATAATATAAAAAGTTTGCGGCTACGTGTGGTTGAGGCAGCCAAGGCCTGTAAGGGGCTGTCGTGCTGAAGAAAAAGAAGAAGAAGTTTGCATTTCAAGTTAAAGGACATAAAACATTGTTAATTTAAGAGTTAAGCGAGAAGAAAAATTACTTAGAAGGTCAAAGAATAAAAAATAAAATTTTGTGTTTTATTCTCTATGATTATTTGATTTATTTATTTAGTATTAAATGTTCTTATTGATATTAAATTATTTATTGTCATTAAATTATTAATTTTTATAATATCCTTTAAATTTATTTATTAGTTTTGATGATAATGGATATCTTAAAGTATACATCAATAATGTTTTTTAAAAGTTTATAATCGTTAAATCGTTAATCGTCTATAATCGATAAAAAGTTTTGACAATCCAAATAAAATCTCAGTTTTTTGTGATGTATGTTATATATGCATTTAGCTAAGCTCTTTGTGCAGAATTTCGACTAAACATAATGTCTAAATCTAGTAGTATATGACTTTTTTCTCTCTTATATGTCTAGTTATTCTTTACTCTTCATTTCAAGCTAACAAACACATTAAGTAACAATTTCGATACCCATAACTTTTATTTTTCATTTTATATCATTTTATACTTTTTGTCTTGCGTCTTAACTGCTATTTTGATAAGTTACTATTATAATTTTCAATAATAATTATTTTTATTTTGTCCATTACTTTAGGAAGATTTATTTCAAAGAATAAAATATCCTATAAATAATAATTTTATTTAAAATAGAAAAGCATTTATTCATAGAATCTAATTAACTTTCACAAAACACAAACAGAATTCTTCCTGGTGCCTTGTTTTTTAATAAATAACTTACTTCATTTTTGTAGCTCTGAAGATTTTCCCTCGTGCTGCCATCTGTTTAACTAAAATGAAAACTAACTTTGTGCTTTGCCGTTATTTAAAAATTTATTAATAATTAACACTGAATCTGATTGATAACAGATGATAATTCTTAGAATGATTTTTTGAAAAATTTAAAACACAGTCATAACTAAATATATTTTTTTTCAGTTTGAGTTCTATTTTTTACACTAAATGATTTTTCGAACTTTTAGGGAAATGCTTTTTACGATGACGAGACTTATATTTTTAAATAAAACAGATCCATTTTAACGACTCTTCAATTTTTGAAAAAAATTAAAGAAAAATTAGATTCTTAGTCTTAATTAATTATTGAAAATATTATTTCATCATCATATTGAAGACGATGTCATTCAGAAGCATTAATGTATTCACTAAAAAGTGTCATAATTTATTAATTATTTATGTGCATATAGTGGGTTAATATCCCCCAATAATTGGAAGTCTCTAAAAGTCCCCCTCACTAATTCAGACAAATAAACAAAATTTTTTGAACCATTATTGATTTTAATTCATCATAATTAAAAACAAGGAAGAAATAAAAAATTTCAGGTACTTGTTTTTTGCAGATATTTAGCAGATATTTTTTTTATGTTACAAAAATATAGCGACTTTGCATTTTAATTTCATCCTCCTCAAAAAAAATGGAGATTCTCATAGAAAAAATCAAAATTATACATTTTTCCGACAACTTTCGATTTTTTTTCTGAAAAATGGCAACAATTATTTAGAAATTTATTACTACATCTTACAGTATACCACCATTTTGAGAATATTTCAGAAAATAAACTTAAGTTAAAAATAATTTTTTTTTTCAGAATTTATCATAAAATCTGATCTTAAATATAAAACATTTCCGAATTATTTAAGTAATTAAAAATTTCGGAGTTATCGTCAATATTACTTTTGTTTTGATAGTATGCAAAATTGTAATAAGCAACTTGCACAAGTGATTCGTATTTTTATTGGCTATCCCCCAAAAGCAGCTATAACGCAATCATTCTATTAATACAAAACAAAAACTTGTTTTTTTTAAGCATAATTTCATATAAGACATTACTGTACATGACTCAAAAGATTAGGAAAACTATACTTTAGCGAGAAAAAAGAGAAGAAAAAATATTTTTTAAATATTTTTACAAAATCTATTTTAAGATTCTAAAATAAAAGAACATCAAGGTGAAATAAAAGAAACAAGAAAGGTGAAATAAAAGAAAAACTAAGAAACTTCATAAATAGTAGGACTTTCTAAGGATATAAATCGTTTGAAATACAGAACAGGCACTTAAAAAAAATTTCAAGAAAGTTTGAGAAAACTTTTCAAAGAAAAAGTCATAACTATGGTTACTATTGAAAATTTTAGATAATCTTCTTTCGTAAAAGAATTCATATTGATTCGTAAAGAAATTGACAACTCTTAATTGTTTTATTTAAAAAAAGAATAAATAAAGGAAAAATAAAAATAAACTAAATTATTTTGCAAAAGACTATCCAACGAGATAAAAAATAATCTCTATCTTTAAAACGGTTGTTCCCATTTTATATTAATTAAATATAAATAATTCACTTTTGCTTTATTGAACAAATATTTTATAAATATTAAGCAACTATATTTTTTTAATTTAATTTTTACTTTAATTTAAACTTGGTGCGATTCTTAGAGATAAAAAAAAAATTCGGGAAGTACCTAATAATTGACCTTTTGTAAAAAATAATAGCCCCTACTGAATTTTACATATTTCTTGAAACACCTCAGTTGGTCCTTGGGTGGAACCACTGTTTCCACTGTTTCTTTTATGGTTGTACTGTATGGTTTCGGTGGTACCACTGTTTATTTTATGTTACAGTTCTTTCCCTCCTACTTTTTTTTTTTTCCTTTTTAACATTAACATAATTTTAGCCATCAATTATAATTAACTGATGTTTTTTTGAAAACTTGAGTTGTGCTTTGTCAAAACGTTATTAAGTTCAATTTTCCGATTTTAGCTAAGGGAAAATATGGATTTTTCAGTTTACAAAATGCACTGTACCCTCTTCTGAAAAGACAAAACTTTCTTCGCAAACTTTCACAACTCCATAGCTTTCATAACCCTCTTCCTTCGCAAAAACTTTCTCGTAACAAAACGTAACTTCCGCTTTCCAATCTACAAAGGCAGATTTAAGTAAAAATAAAATAAAGAAAACCTTCGTCATCTGGATCTATGAGTATCTCAATATTTAACATTGAAATTATTGTTTTCATTCTTTGTTTGCAAATGAAGCTTAATTTAAAACACAATCGGTGAATACCAATAAATTTAGCAACATACGGCATTTTTATACGGTGATTTGCAACAAGAAAAGTCTTTTCTTTTTTAATGTTGCTTAATTTCATTTTATTTATAGTAGACCACAAAATTGATTACAAGCTGTATATGCTGAGTCCTATCAGCATCTTCGCCACCAAGAAGTGATCTTAAAAAGGGTTCGCATTACATGTGAGGGGCATAAAAAATAAGTTTTTCCGTATTTAACGACCGCTCTTCTACTTGCATCAACAACGTACTAGTAGGAAGCCTATGCCATTACGTTCTGGTGTCACGTCTATACTGTCATGGCAACAACGCAGTCATTGGAGCAAATAGGACGCGCTCCAGTAGGAAAAAGCGGGCGTGTTAATCATATAGCCTTTTTGTGCTTTATAATCAAGAGAAAAGCCCGCAGAGGATTCTGGGTAAAGTATAAGATATGATAGAACATGGTGAAATTAATTACTGCGATGTAGTTTTTGAAAACCAATTATGATACTAGACAGAAAAGAGTCCCCTGAGTTCATCATCATCACAAAGTGAAGTGTCCTCTAACATGCATGGTTAACTTCCACTGTTCACCAACACTTTACCTCTAAATAGCATTCACTTTTGTTGAGTGAGAAGAATACAGCTGATGAAATAGTCTATCAGAATAATTTTGTTTTGATAACTCAAAAGCCCTCTGATTATAGTTTAGCAGATTATATTCAAAATCGATAATGACATATTTTAGTTAATTAAGGTTTCATCCCAGATTATATATTTAAAATTTAATGCATTCGAAGGGTAAAAAATTCAGCTTAAATTAGCACTCTTTTCGTGAAAGAAAAAAAAAAAAAAAAAACACGGAATAAAATAATTTGCTCTAAATGAAACATATTATGTTTAAAATATGCAGAAATCATAGTCAAGTGTCAGATGGAAATATATTTCAGTTCGAATCGAACCCTATTTTTAGGTTACCATTTTGACCTTGTTAAAAATTCTAAGGGAGCATAAAAAAAAAATAATATGAGCCGAAAAATAAATTTATTCAAAATAAATTTAAGCAATGCATTGATTTATTTGATACTATAGTTCGACGTAAGCGAGTATTTTTTGACGATGGAGGAGAATAGAGAGAAGAAAAAAGAGCTTTCGCTTTCCAGAAAGAAGAACCGGTTCGAATCCCAGTCTTGACTGGTCCATATGAATTCCACATCCGGCTCGCACCAACCAGAATGCTAGCGTAAAATATCCTCTGTGGTAGTCGGATCATGGGTTAGAGTCTCCTAGATCAGGCTAACCTTGGGAGATTTTTGTGGTTTTCCTCTCCGTGTAACGCAAATGCTGGTTAGTTCCATCAAAAAATCTTTCCCGAAGGCAAATTTCTCCCAATATTTGATCCAGGATTTCCCTTGTCTTCTGAATTAGGTTCAAAATTACAAGGCTACGGAGTTGAACATCAGTAGTCGTGAACCCAAGAAATTGGGTCGGCTGGTTACGACGGTTATAAAATAAAATAAAATGGAGGAGGAAAAGCAGTGGTGTGTCAGGGGATAGAAAACTTGCCTTCCAATGAGGTGAACCGGGATCAAATCCCAGCGATGGCTGATCGATACGAATTCCGCACCCGGCTCACATCGAAAACAGTGCTGACATAAAATATCTTCAATTGTAGATTGATCTTGAGTTAGAGTCTCCTTGCCGTCAAGGTTTTCCTCTCCATATAACGCAAATTCGAGTTAGTTCCATCAAAAAGTCCTTCGCGAAAGCGAATTTCTCCCAATGCATGATACAGCTTTGTCTTCTGGATTGGGGTCAAAATTACAAGGCTACGGAGTGGAACATTAGTAGTCGTAAGCACGAAAAATTTGATCGGTTAACTGTTCAACAACGGTTATATAATAAAATTGAAAAAAATTTTTGTAAAATGAGCAAAATAAAGAGCTAAGCACCTAAATAAATTTTCATTCAAAGTCGGATTTCCACCTACTAAGATGATTAATGATTTGAAGGACTAACCTTAAACAAAATAATTAATTAGTGCCGACTCAGAAACGTATTATATCCAAATAATATATATATATATATATATATATATATATATATATATATATATATATATATATATATATATATATATATATATATATATATATATATATATATATATATATATATATATATATATACATATATATATATATATATATATATATACATATATATATATATATATATATACTACATTCTATAAACTACCTTGATGATTTCATTTGAAAATTATATAAAAACATAATTTTGCAATTAAAAGTTTTTGTGAATAGTACGTCAATATTGTTAATGATTTTAAAATTAATATGAAAAATAGATTAGTTTTTCATAAATATGAAGTGAGTAATTAAAATAATAAAAAATAACTTTTGTATAATAAATAACTTTTAAAAATAACTTTTGTATAATTACAAATTAATAAATCTAGAACTAATTTTGCAATTATTTGAATTTTTATTTAAAAAAAAAAAAAGATCAAATTCTCAACACTCAATAGTAATATTATTATTAATAAAATTAATTTTAAAATTAACTGTTTATAAAAAGACTCAAACTTTGAACCAAATAATATCAACAATTTTCCTTTTGCTAATCCAAAATTCCATGAAACTTCAACTAAATTTAGGTATATTGCTAGTGTCGTCTATAGTAACATAAAAAATAGATACTTTTTTTAAAATATTCTTAAAAGGGTATAGAATAAAATTAACAAGAATAGTAAAAAAAAAAAATTTTATTTATTTCCAATGGCAGGCCAATTTAAAAGAACAAAAAGGATAAAATAACAAGAAAAACAAGGCAAAAAGAGATAAATGGTATAGAATGCATAGTGACATGCTTAGCCCATACGGGCCCTAGCCTCCCAGTAGCGTCCACACACAGCAGTGGAGATGAGCGTAGGACAGACGGAAATATGGGGCAGGTCCATGTCCTCCACAAGGCGACAGAGCTTGCATTTAGGACAATCAAAAATGTTTATAGTGCACCACATGGAGGTAGATCTACGCTGCCCCCCTACTAAAAATTATAATCACCTGAATTGGAATATCAAAGTTAGCACAGAAGTTTTAATAACTCTAAAAACTTTAAATAAACTTGATTCTCTAATCTGTTTTGATTTCGAAAATCTATATACCTTCCTTTCAATTAATAAAAGTATTGATGACCTACTTAAACTTCATCGCTTATTTAATTTCAATTATATAATTGATGAAGAAAGCTGGAAACTCCTCGTTTATATTTACCTTAACAACAATTATATTTCAGCAATGACTATATTTTCAACAAATTATTGCTATCCTTATAGACATTAATTTTATTACTAATGTTTGATATATTTTTATTTTCCTCCAAGAATATGGATTTGTTTAGTCATTTCATAATCTTAATCGAATACAAATTCCTCCTTTCTCAGATTTATTTATGATCTTTTGGTTATTAATTTCGATGATTTTGAAATTTTAGCGAAACAAATTTATTCCAGTGAATTCATTCTTGACAAAACTAATTTTTAAAATCTTACAGCCCATTTTCTAGATTAACTCTTTAAATTAATGACGATCGACAAATTTCATCTAAACTTTTAGACAATAGAAATGATTTTACCTTTCCACTTAAAACGAGTTTCGATTTTAATTCTAATTTTAGCCAATAATGTTTTTTTTTTTTTTTCTCAATATAATTACCAACCAGATTTTACAGAAATAATTCCCATTACAAAAAATTTTCCAACGAGACGGGTAATTTTAAAACAAATCTAATTAGCATCAATTTTCCTTATTCTTTCTTTCGATTTCATTAAAAGAAAATGACAAATAACTTAAGACATAATTTTTTTCTTTCTGATCATAGTATCAGCTTTGATTTATTTTTTAAGATAAAAACTAATTATGATAATCTACTCCTAAAGCCACTGGGTGGAATAGCTAAGATACATGAACTTTTATACTGGATTAATTAATTAATTAATTAAACTAGTTATTTTTAGCCTTCATTAAAAAATTTTGAAGTTTTAATTTAAATTGTCCAGTGCAACACTCGATTTTTTTTTTTTATTTTTTTTTTTTGTAAATTAAGATAGAGTAAACGGACAACCCAAATGAATGCAAGTAAAGCGTGTAGACTTTACTGCTATGAAAGTATGAATGGATGAAGAGTCGAGTCGACTTTCGATCCATGTATGTAGGATATAGTCATATATGTCGACTTGCAAACAGCCACTCTATAAGAGAAAGAAAAACATTAAAATTGTTTTTTCTTAGTTGACGTTGTTACGTAAAGTCCTAGAAGTATTATTAATATGAATGTTTGTATACACTAGAAATTATAAATTAATGAAAAATTACAAAAATAGCGATGACTCTCCTAAAAATAAGACAATCCCCAAAAAACTTGAATATGTTGTAAAATAAGAGTTGCTAATTAAAACTGCAATATGTAAATTAGTGGCACTGCAATGGAATGACGTCACCTGCAATGAATATAAAATTTTATGTTTGATCACAAGCCAGCGAATTTAGCTGTGTTTCCAAAATTAGAAGTTTGAGATAGTCGATTTGTAACAATGACCTCCAGTCATCATTTGTCCGAAAAACTGCGAATGAGATTTATTGGAAAACTAATGTTCTTCTGTGGTTCATAGACTTTGGCAACAATTTCTAACTACAGGTTCTGCATTCAGAAAGTTCAAATGATACAACGAATGGCCAAATGATACAACGAGCACCGATGACCAATATTTATCGTTATGTGCACGAAGGAATAGAGCCGCAACTCCGAGCGAGATCAGATCTTCTCTTAGAGCAGCCACCAGTAGATTATTTTCAACGTCGAATGTGCGTAAAAGGCTTCACGAGCGTGGTTTGTTCGCTAGGCAACCAAATTACTTGGATCAGATATTTGCGTGTCACTCTTATCTCGCCATAGATGGGAATGCTTGAGGTGGGTTCAGCAACATGTCCTCTGGATAACTGACCGTAGGGAGTCTCTTCACATATGAGTCCAAGTTCAGCCTCCTTAGTGATAGTAGACGTTGTTTGATTTGGAGAAAACCTGGAACCCGATATCATCCATCAAACATCTGTGAAAGAGATGCATACCAAGGAGGCAGTGCCTGTGTGTGGGATGGTATCTCTTTGGATGCATGTACGGGCCCGCGTGAATTTCCTCGTGGAACCGTGAAAACTCGAGTGTTTAGAGATGGCATACATGATGTTTTTGCACCCTAGTGCTGGTGAAGTGATCATTTCGTGCTAAAGAGTGATGACGCACAGGGCTCGCATCGTGGATGATTATCTTCACCAGCAAACAATTCAGCGGATGGAGTGAATAGTTCATTCACTGGACTTGAACCCTTTTGAAAATGTTTAGGATGCTTTAGGAAGACGTGTAGGTGCTCTCAATCCACCTTAGCCTTTTGCTACGCTTACAACTGCTTTGCATGAACAATGACTCGCACTTCCAACGGAGCTGGTAGACCGCATAATCGGAAGCTTTACATATCGTTGTATGTGTTGTATTGCTGGTAGAAGTGATCATAATCCATACTGAAGGTACTTTGTTTATTCCAAACTAACGCATCGGATTTATTTATTTCATACATATGCTAATTTCACTCTAACACCATCATTGTATGAGTATCATTTTTATTTATTTTATACATTATTATGTGCACTATAATTTATGCCAATTTCATTAAACTTTATGCTGAACTTTCTGGGTTATAGTCATTTTTGTCATTTTTCCTTAATTTATGATTAATTCAATTCTTAACATTCAACACCTGCTACAGCAAGTATAGCTCGGTGGTGGTGCTTTCGGTTGCAAAACAGTAATCTTGAGTTCAAACCTTGTGGTGCCCAAACATCTTTATATGTAATTATAACTGTGCAAAGATTTTTGAAGACCTTCTGATAGTATGTCAAAACTCTTGATGTTCAAATCAAGTAACAGAATCAACGTCACGAAATGTACGTAACCGTGAAATAATTTTGATCACGTTCGATCATTACATTTTTAAACTATCTTTTTTACTCGACATATTCATGCATAGCAAGCATTTCTCCTGGATGGACAATGATGTGATATAGTATATGCCTCTTTAAATTCCAAAAATGCAAAAGTGAAAGAAAACTTATCACTATGGGCGGAAGATTATAATAATTTATCAAAATTAGTGCATGTGTAAGAAGATCTATTTTCCTGTTTGAATAAATCAATAAATTTTTTTTATTTCCCAATATCTTGTTTAAAACTTGTGTGCATTATCCGTAAAATAGATTTTTAATTTTTGGAATGAACATTCTATGTGCAATTGCTATAAATGGATATAACCATTTTAAACTTTTTGATTTACATTTTTTATTATGCGTTTCATACGAGTTACTATCGTTTTTAAAGAATTGCTCTCGTTATAATTCGTTCTTTTTATATCCAAATTTAAGTTTTTTAATAAAATTTCCATTTACAAATTCCTATTTAATTAATTCTAGTATTTAAGAGAAAAATAAAATTCCCCAATGCAATGCACTTTGTAGCAGCTTTTCTTAGAATCAAACTAGGCCATGTTTTAAAACAAATCTGAGTTACGATTTCTTACTAGGCAAGATTAAAAAAAAGAAAATCCTAAAACATATAACATCTATAAAAGAAATCGAACATTTTCATCATTTTACTTTTCAAATCTCTTAATTTTAGAAAGAAGGATCAGATTTCCATTTCATTTTCCCTACAAATCCTTCTTTGCTTCTAAATTGATGCCCAAGTTATCGTAGATCTATTTTATATTTTTTTAATTCAAAAAAGGCTACTGTAATGTAGTTGAATTTGTTTGGAAGTGGGTGAGTATGATAAAGTATATATGTATTTTTGTTTTCTTTTATCCATCCTACTCAACTGACATATCGAAGGCAAATCCTAATGCCTCCTTGTAAAAAGCAAATCCAATAAGAATCTAGAAAGCTCGAACATATGAAAAGAAATTTTTGCTCCATCCTAGCTAAGTCCTTTGGGAAAATACCTTCTCAGAGAGGGGGGTACATAACTACTATTACTTAACCGTGTTTGTCATACAAGATGTGCCAGAAAACTAGGCCTTCCGAAAGCCTGATCGGTAGCATTTTCTTTGTTTAGTTTTCCGACGTTTCTTGGCTTGACCCCAGAAAGGATCTCACCAATCAAAGCACAAAATCAGGATCCTTAATCCTCTTCTATCGTAAACACGGGGGTCTCTTATTTCCTGAAGCTCCAGACGCACGTCGACTTGCTCGTCTTTTTGCTTGCCGAAAATGTTGATTAAACGCCGCAAGCTCCTTCTGACTCGACATCAATAATGCACGGCCGTATCTGCTTTATCAATATTAAATGAGAGAACTCGCTCTTCCTTCCTGCCTGCCTCCGCATTCGGCGGCGGCCCAATATTGGCCCATGCGCCGTTTTCCACCAGTGTCCCACCCCATATCTTCAAAGAACTTCTTCTGCAACCTTACACGCGCGCCATCTACCGGGCTCTTAAAGTGATTATCCGGAGTTTTATGGCGATAATCACTTTGTTGTATGAATGAAAGAAAAGTGACAACGTTGATAAAATATTGGAGAATTTGTCGAATTACGTGGAGCGGTAGTTATTTTAAGGGGATAGGGGAGAGTAGCGGGATAATTAGACAAATTTATTTCGATGTGGTCAATACGGTTTTTGAGATGATACTCAAAAAGATAAGGGAACATTTTTCTTTACTTTTAACTCCCCTACCTTTGCCATAAGTAATTTAATTCAATTTCTAAGGCGCCTACAACGTCGGAGGCTTTTTTTTTTTTTCGTTTCTTCTTTCTTTCTTAAGAAATGAGGCATGATGTTAATCTTTAAAATTAAACATCTTGTCTAGCAATTTAAGTTACGTAATAGGTTATATCTTTAATCATCAAATTTTTATGAGCGCTTAATAAATTTTGGAATCGATAAAGTCATCGAAAAAAAAAGAATTAGATATTTAATGCTTTAACGGAATATTTTGAAAAAAAATTGTTTTTCAAAAGAAAAAAAAAACTTTCTGTCTTGATAAATTATATTTCAGAATGAAGTAGTTTTCTTGTATATAATATTTAATCTATTACGACATTGCTAATTTAAAACATTTTTTTTTATTTTGTTTTTCAGAAATCTTGTTTATTATGTATTTAATTTTTTATTACATTTAACGTGTCTGTTACTGTTTTAAAACTAATTAATGTAACAGATTATAATTTATGAATAAAAAATATGCATGGTGGAAATTTAAAGATCGTTATCAAATTAATTGTTTATGCAAAAGCTTCTCTATTTACAAAAAACTACCTTTTTTTTTTTTTTTTTTTTTGAATGGAAAAAATATATATGAAAATAATCATCTGTGGAATGTGCTTTTAAAGGAAATTTTTTTAATACTTTAAATTTTGATTTTTAGTTAGGCTTTAACTGTAAGTGAGTAAATGATTTACTAATAACAAGAGCTGGACTTTTTTCAAGTCAGCCAGAAACTCTGATGAACCAATTATTTTGTTGAAATTAATCATTATAATCTACATTTAATTCTTGAAACTCAAATACCAGTATTAAATTTTAAACTTGACACCAATTTTCCTCTGTCGGGATTATGAAGTAGCTTGTCTCGCGATTAGGCAGAATAGATTTTTATCGGAAGATAAATTTTCATTGAATCACATAAAAAGCAAAATTTTAAAACTAAAGAACAACTAACCACTGTTTTCATGAATAAAACAGAAAACACAATTGAAGAAGGTAGAAAGGAAAATAGAAAATGAACACATAACTATTTGATCAAACTGGTGCTTTCGCATAAAATAAATTTAGCAAATTTGAATCGATTCAAACTTTCATATGTTGAAATAACGAAAAACTAAATGCTCAAAGACTCTCACACACTGTTAAAATTTTCATTTACTGTTAAAATTTTCATTTCCGTAAAGTTTACTGCAAGGAAAATATTTTCCTCTACGGGTTTGAAACCGTTTACTACTGGAATGGTTAAAAAACCGTGAAGAAGTAACTATGCGCTTTTATAACCATTATAACTAGCATTTTTTCAAAACCATAATAATGAAATGGAACTAGACATTGGAGTTAGAATATGTTAGGCTTTTCATTAGTTTATGGACATTGGAGTTAGGTTGTGGGTGAGTTGTGTTTTGTCAAGTGAACCATGAAATGTGGCTATTATTTTATATAGAGTGTTATCTGCCGTGAAAGATGGGAAACACCAGAACTTTTTGTGTTAAGCAGCTTATCATCTAAGCGCGTATGAGAGTTTCGTTTCCGATAGTCCAGGGTCATCAACTAAGGAGTGAAGGACACTGGTAACTCTCATTTGTAGAAGGAATTGTTAAAATGTGGTGTCAAAGCTAGGATTATCGAACCCCCGTTTTACCGGCTAGAAGATTAACAGATTAGGCCTTTACGCCAGAGTAAGTAAGCAGCTGCAGCGAACTAACTGGCTTCATAAGACATTCGCCACACAATTATTACTCTAAGATTATTAGGCATCCACAGTTTTGATAGGGATCCAGCGATGGATTATAAAAATATAAATTTGTAATCCTTATCTCTCAATGCTTAGCTTCTAGCTTTTTCAAAGAACGTGCATTCGATTCTAATTGACTGTTAATCTAGTGTGATTCAATCAAAATTTATCTTCCAATAAAATTCTAGTTGTAACTGTATTAGGTGAAAACAGTCAATAAACGATTTTTTCAAAGTTAACATTTTGAATACTACTTTTTTAAGGTTATTTAGCCATTTTGGTTGAATTTGATAAAATAACATTTAAATAAGTAATTTAAAAATTTTTTCCGAGAAACTTCAAACAGTGTATTATGCTCTTAGAGTATACTGCTTTTCCTGGCCGTTTCATACAGTAAATAAGACCAAAACCTTTCTTGTTTACCACTTTTGGACCCACGTGTCATCTGGTTCATGTTCTTATCAAGATTAGAAGCCACTCTCTACCTTCTTGCATTCTAAAGCCGATAATAAACAGTTCTTTTATCGGTGTTACTCAAACCTCATTTGCTAAGAAAAATAAAAAAGAAAAAAAAACCACTGTTACGCTTGCAGAAAAGATATAATTGTTTGCAATATGAAGCATAGAGCAAAAGAGAGTAGGCATAATGCCTTGAGAATGCACCCATGCTCTCACTATGTTGTGTGGTTCAAACTAAGGGTCAAACACTTCCCCACTATCATAACTGAAAGAGTTATTTGAGTTATTTTTAATCATAATTATTCAATATGAAAATTAAAATGGTGCACTCTCTTTTACCTTTGGATGTCACAATAAAAAATAAAAAATAAACTCCTGGCTGTAAATTTCGTATGGTCTTTATTTTCTTTAAAAAAAATAAATACCATTAATTTGATTAGGAGATGATGTATATTGTTGTTCACAAGAAAATATACAAACATTTATGTAATCACACGTGTGCAAGAATTTAAGAAAAAATGTATAGCAAATTTGAACTCAATAAAAACGTACTTTTTTTATTTCTTTTTACAAACAATATTTGAGCTAAATGTTATGATGTCGCAAAGATACTGGGGATTTGTTTACTATGTCCTTTGATTATATTTTATAATCTTAGATTGATTTTATTTTTTTTCCTTGTTTTTATAAAAATTGCTTCGGGATTGTATAAAATAAAGCATACTTAAAAGAGAACCTACAATTAAGATTTTTCTAATAAAAAAGAAATTTTTCCTATTAAGTTTACTATTTGCATTATATATATATATCTAATATATATATATATATATATATATATATATATATATATATATATATATATATATATATATATATATATATATATATATATATATATATATATATATATATATATATACAGGGGGTGGACAAAATAATAGAAACACCTCTATACTAATACATTTTTTCATATTTCTCAAGAAATAATTAAGGAATCATTTTATACCTTCAGAAGTGGAAGATCATGCAATTTTTCACACTTCTTAGTGAAGTTAAAAGTTTTTAGAGACTTGAGGGACCGACAATAAATTACAATCGAAAAAAAGTATTTTTGGACACGCTATACCAAAAAATATAGGAATAGATTTGCAACTTGTAACAATTATTTTGGTTTTTATATGGGGCAATTGCACAAAATTTCGTAAACCTAGCTAAGATATTTATGGAGATATAGACATTTTTATAAAACTATTTTTTATTTTTTACGTTTTATCACTATAACTTTAAAAAATATTCGATAAAATTAAACAAAATTTTGAAGCAATTACTGCTTTAAAATTTTAAAAAAAATTTTCCTCTTAAACTGCGCACATGAGGAGGAAAAATTTAACTTTTTTTTTTTTCTCATTATCTTAAAAATCATAATCTCAAATCTTCCTTTTAAAGATTTAAGAAATTTTTAAATTATTTATTTAAGATATTTTTAGAACTTTTTTAAAAAGTTCTTAATATATCTTAAATAAATAATTGAAAAATTTCTTGAAAATTTAAAAGGAAGATTTTGTACTTTTTAAAAGAAACTTAAAGTGATAAGGGGTTCTCTACTAATATTATTTTGTATCATAAGACAAAATTAAATAACAAATGATAATTCCTTACAATAAACGTCTGTACACCGAAATATGATTATATAAGGAAAGATAACAGGGGAAAGAAAAGATGCTTTATTTGGGGAGGATCTCCAACAATGTGAGTGTCATTTTTGATAAATCTTGTTTTATAGTACAAAATGATATTTGTGGAAAACCCCTTATTATATTGAGCTTTATTCTAAAATGTAGGAAAACTGCTTAGAATATTGCTTGAAACTTTTTATATTTTTAAGATATTCAAATCGGAATTTTTTTTATTAGTTAGCAAATACGATTATCTACAAAATTATGAGAAAATTTTTTTTTTATTTTTTCCACTCATGTGCAATATGAAAGAACTACTTTAATTACTCATATCTTGTGCAGTTGTGACCAAACTTTTCTAAAATTTTAAAGCGATAATTTTGCAATTAATTTTAAATTGCTCTAAATTTTTTTTATTGATTTTTTTTTTTTTGAAGTTATAGCAAAAAAAGTAAGGCAAAAAGTTTGTTTTTTTAAAAAAAGGTCCAAATCTCCATAAATATCTAAGCTAGGTTTATGACATTTTGTGCAATTATTGCATATAATAACCAAAATAATTCTTATTCTAACTATTGTTATTAAAATTCCTACAATTGTTATTAAAATTATTCCTACTTTTTTTGGCATAGGGTGTTTAAAAACACTATTTTTCGTTTTTAATTTATTGTGGGTCCTATTTATATATATATATATATATATATATATATATATATATATATATATATATATATATAGCAAAATAAATAAATACAAAAAAACACGAAAAAAATTAAGAAAAACAATAACACTATTGTATTGATATATTTTGCTTTGGCTATATTGATACAATATTAGAAAGCACTCTTTTTCATGGATATAATCGTGTGGGTTGATGAAAAGATTATATCTTTTATTTTCCGGATTTTTAAAAAAACTTTACCCTTTTTTTTATAATTAATTAATTATTTTTCTTTCCCCAGTTGTTTATTTTTATTATTATTATTTTTCTTTTTCCCCCTTTTTTCTTTTGTCTGTAATTTATCTTTGTTTTATCTTCATTTTGAACTTATATTATATATATATATTATTAAATATATATATATATATAATTACTACCATTTCTAGTTCTTTGTATAAAATTTCCTTAATTCAGAACCAACACTTTTTATTCATTTATTCATTTTTATTCAATTTCCAGGATTCACCACTGAGGATATTTTACTTCAAAACTGTAGTCGATGCGAGCGGGGTGCGGAATTCGTATCGACCAGCCATCCCTGGGAATCGAGCATGGGTCGTCTAATTGGGAGGCGAGCGCTTTATCTCCTTAGCCACAACGACTCCATATGCAGTGCTTGACAGCAGCCAACTTTTAACTCAGATATATCGATCTGATAAGTCTGCCCTTCACTTGGTTGCCCAACAAGTCGATTACCCTATTTGCTCGTTTGCCCAAGAACTCATTTGTCCTAAAAAAATTAATTAAAGTGTTAGAAAGTAAAAAAATTACAAAAACTCTAGCTGAGTGACAATTATAACTGTTAATCAAAATATTGATTTTTTATAAAAATTATTAATAATATAATAAATAAATATATTAAACAAACAGTAATAAACGGTAACAAAAATTATCAAAAAACTATGGATAACATTTCAAAAATATTTTTGAAAATAATGCTTTCTACGAGGCCGGATAGTATAAAAACAAAAATACCGTTTTACGTCCACACTGTCGAGCACTCTTACTGTAGAATAAATGTTCTGTCGGAAAAATAAACCTGTCGATACTGTCGAGAAAATAAACCAGATCATGAAATGGCAGTCTATAAATTACGTCTTTTCAGTATTTTCAACTCTTCCTCTCCTTTGTCACAATGTGTCATACTTTACTTGTAGTTCAGTACCGTGGTGGCTAAAGTGATAGAGGCTCTCAATGAGGTGGCCTGAGTTCGAATCCCAGCGACGGCTGGTCGATATCCCAGCGACGGCTGGTGAATTCCGCACCTGGCTCGCACTGACCACAGTACTGAAGTAAAATATATCCTTTGTGATAGACGGATCATGGATTAGAATCCCCTTGCCATCGGGCTAACCGTGGGAGGTTCTCGTAGTTTTTCTAGTTTCGTAGTTCCGCACCCGGCTCGCATCGACTGCAGTTTTGACGTAAAATATCCTCAGTGGTGAATTCTGGAAA
This sequence comes from Parasteatoda lunata, assembly GCA_949128135.1. Taxonomy (NCBI): domain Eukaryota; kingdom Metazoa; phylum Arthropoda; class Arachnida; order Araneae; family Theridiidae; genus Parasteatoda; species Parasteatoda lunata. The sequence goes on from OX421980.1 coordinate 46,971,374, forward strand.
TTGAATAAAAATGAGTAAATGAATAAAAAGTGTTGGTTCTGAATTAAGGAGAAGGAATTTTAAACAGAGAACTAGAATGGTAGTTAATATATATATACAATATATATATATATATATATATATATATATACAATATATATATATATATACAATATATATATATATATATATACAATATATATATATATATATATATATATATATATATATATATATATATATATATATAGGGGTAGGAAAAAAATAATGGAAACACTTCTGTACCAATGCAATTTCTCCACGTATAATTAGAGAATCATTCTATAACTTCAAAAGTGTTTATATCATGCAGTTTCTCATTTTTCTTAATGAAGTTTAATGTTTTTAGAGGTTTAAAGGACCCACAATAAATTACAAATGAAAAATAGGATTTCATTCCATCAAAAAATCCTCCACAAAGGCAAATTTCTCCCATTACTTGATCCTGGAATTCCCTTGTCTTCTGGATTGAGTTCAAAGTTACAAAGCTATGAAGTTCTACTTAGTAGTCGTAAACTCGTAAGTTGGGTCTTCTCTTCAGCGACGAAAGAATAAAATAAAATTAGAAAAAAATCTTGTAGTTCAAGAACAAAAATATGTGATTTAGATCATATTTCAACTTTCTTTTAAAGCTTTAACTATGTGTTGCAGGGGCATTTGTGAATATAACAATATTAATTTCTATATAAAAAAATTTTTAGATTAATACGATGAAAAAAGCTATATCACAAATAACCTCCCTCTTCATCAAGCATGATAATTCTTAATTGTAATGAGTTAAGCTTTTAAAAGCTGCAATAAAAAATTCTAATAATTTTTTTTTTTTTTTAAAGGTTTCGCAGCTCGGTATATCATTTTTTTCGAGTTAAAAACAATTGGGTAAAAAACTCGAGAGAAAATGAAGTGATTATGCTGGTCCATGTGATTTAAGTCAGATTTAATTAGATATCTGTAAGCAACGTTACACGTGTATGTAGAATCTGATTGGCTTTTGAAATGACAAAGGCTACGATTTACCTACAATGACGTCACTTGCAAGTGACCAATTGAAGACAAACAAGATATATAATATCGGTAAAATTTAATGATTTTTATTAAATGATTTTTATTAAAATTTAATATTTTATTCAAACAATGTTTCCTTTTGATATACTTAGAGAGCGGCATAGCGTAACATTTTTTAAATAAACCAAATGAAAATTGAATGAAATATCGAGCTATCGAGAATTAAAAGTGCTGTTTTGAAAAATCTCCATTTAGTTGCAAAGTATCTTTCCTACATTTGAACATAAATTCAAAATACGCTATACGCTTATTAATTCTTTAAATTTAAAGCGATGCTCTTATGAAAATGCTTTCGAATGTACCGTAGAATTGCGTAAAAATAAAATATCATCGAAGGAAGAAATAAAAATTTATCAATATACTATAAAAGAGACGTGGTGGCTCAGAGGATAGAGCATTCGCCTCCCAATGAGGTGGCCCAGGTTTGAATCCCAGCGGTGGCTGAGAAACTCAGAATTGGGTTGACTGTTCAACACCTAATTATGGTAAAAAGTACGGCAACAACTAATTACGGTATAAAGTACGGCACTTTAATTGCACCATCCGCAAAATCCATTTTACCGTAAAATCCATTTTACCGTAAAATCCATTTTGGCCGTAAAATATTATACCGTAAATCTTACAGTTATATTTTTTTAATTGGAGTGATTAAATGATTTTACGGTTACTGTTACTGTCAAAAAAAATCATAAAACCCTGTTTGTTTTGTAACATGTTCCGGTAAAAATGGATTTTACAGTAAAAAGTAGCGGCACGTTGAGAGCTGGTATTGTTTATCTTGATTTGATTTGGAATTTTTTACAGTGTTATTAAATGTTTCACTGTGGTTTTCCAAAATAATAAATAAATAAAAAGTCATCAAAAAAATGTTTCCAATTATTTTTCATGCATTTCCTCAATCGCAATCTTAAATTTAATATAATTCTCACAATGTTAAACAAGCAGCTACAAAATTTTTAAAATCTACTTTCCCGAAATTTCACGTAACGTGGAACTTTTAAGGATTGAGTGACCTTTAAAATTGAATCACTAATTTCAACATATAATGAAAGAATGATACATATTCTGAAAGGAGCGCTACAGGCTATGGCCTAACTTCTAATGAAATTTCAGAAATATATGCATAATATCTGAATTAAAATTGTGAACTACTCAACAATTTATATTGAAAAGACGTGCACCTGTAATACAAAATAATGAGACGATGAATTCAACCGTCTTTCATTACTAGATGAATAGCAAAAATCACATATTTATCGAGTAATTTGTACTGGTCATCGGTCTTTAAATGAACAAGTTGAAATAATTGAATACCTTTGTCCAAAGTCTAATTAAGCTGGGCAGAAGGAATAATGATAACACATTCTGAGAAATTTAATTTAATTTTGCTTCTTTAAATTTTCATAGCATTTGATTACTGAATGACGCCAATTACTTTTCGTTAAGTTATCATCTACTACGTAAGGTCTGATTAGTAAAGCTTCAAAATCTTCGCAGTGAGATAGAATAACTAGATTCTTATAAATTGTGCAAAAATGCGGAAAACCGCATAATTTAAAAATTTTTCGCGTGATCACTGAAAATCACTAAATAATTTTTATTTCACAGCAAAATATCATCAATTTAATAATTTTACTATTTTTGCTACACAAATTCCCCTCCTTTCTTAATTTTAAGAATTGTTTAAAAATTTATCTTTGATTATCATTCCTAACCTGAACTTAATCAGATTCCCGAATTCAGAGTTGGTAGTATAGGGGTGTGGGGGGGGGAGAGAGAGAGAGACTAATGTAAAAATTCAATAAGAAAAAAAATATTCGCTAACTTTCACATAATACTATGCCGAAAAATGATTTCCTATTCAAGGGACTCATAATTTTAATCATTTAATTAAAGTAAGAATAAAAACATGCAATTGTACATAGAAAAAATAATTCTGGTAAAAATACCGTACTGTTAGGTAATGGTAGTATTACATTTACAGTAAAAAAAAAGAAAATAACTAATTCTTATTAATAAGAAACCAAACAATACTTTATTTAAACCATTTATTTGGTAACTTTTCTGTTGATATGGTAGTGGTTTACCGGAAATTCTGGTATTCAAAATTATAGTTATTATAACCACACATTTAGTAAAGAATACAAAACCGAGATGAAAATTTATCCGAATAAATGGTTTTTATGCCATACTCTAAGGCAGTGATTCTCAACCTTTTCTCTGTCGCGGCCCACTTTTAATGATTTCAATATTTGGCGGCACACAAAGAAAAAGATAAGTTTAAAAGTTGTTTACTTACCTATAATTACACTGTGTAATATAGTTTATGATAATAATTTGGAATGCAAAATAAAATAATATAATATGTAATACAAATACATGTTTATTAAGGGATTTATTACAAATGAATAATAAGAATACTTTTAATGAGAAACTTGAGCTTTTTGATAATTTCTTTTATAATTGGTCGTAAAAATGCTACTCTCATATCGTCTTCTACATTTATCAGTCTCAATCTTTTTTTCGTTTTTATGTTGGTTAATACAGAAAATCCGAATTCATACAAATAAGATGCAGAAAATTGTAATAATATTTTTAAAGTTTTTTTGGCTATCATGGGATAATCGCATCTAATGTTAATCCAAAATAAGTTAATTAATTCTTCCGAATATTTTAAAATTAAATCTCGATTGTTAGAAAGCAAAATTAGTTCTTCCTCTTCATTCAAAGTTAATTCAAATACAGAAGTATTCTTTATCATAAATGGATTACGAACCCAAGCAAATTTTTTTATATCTAAATTTGGGAAATAATGAATAATTCTCTCCTCTAATGTTGTTAAATGGTCAATAACAATTTTATGAATAGTTTTATTAAAATCTTGAAAGTGAAAAATCTTCGATACAATATTCATATATATAAGTACGTTTCTTTAATTTAAACTTAACTCGTAATAAAAAAAAGGATTATAATTTTTACTATATACTTTTCTAAAATTTGGCGGCACACTTTAAGAATTTGGCGGCACACAAAAGTGCCGCGGCACAGTGGTTGAGAATCACTGCTCTAAGGTGTCATGATAAAATTACCAAATTTTACCGCATTTACCAAATTTAATCACACATTATAAAACCATATTTTATTGACAATTCATTAAAATCATTACCAAAGCACATCGGTAAAAAATACCGAATTTTTTTGTTTTTTTGTTGAACCAGAAACACGGAAACTTTTACCATATTCTGGTTATTTTGACCATACCTTTTTACATTGTGTATCTATTGTCTAATAACATTCTTTGTAGGCTACATTGAAACTTGGTAGTTTCACTTTCTCAAATTTTTTTTATTCACTATTCATCCTTTTATTTCACTGATTATGACAAAAGGAGCTTTGAATATTTGATAGTAGTTTACGGTTTTCTCACAATGTACTAGACAATATTGATGAGTTAACAGGTGGTTAATTTTTTGGTTAATCGCGCAGTTTGCTAACTTAACCAGTAGCATAAAAAATTAGAATTTGTATCCTAAAATATGGCTCACATCTCTGTGCATTAAGAGATTAATTAAAAATTTAAATTTCTCCATGAACAATAAAAACCTTGAATTCCGTCTCAAATATATCATCCATCCGTATAATACATTTTCGATTTCATATTGATAACCTTGCAGCCATACTTTTCTTATGTAATACTCCTCACATTTTTTGTATAACACCACAAGTTTGTTTTATCTGTGTACAAAATAGTATTTTATTCCATAGTAGCTACGTCATAACAATAAAAAGCAATTTTTTAATACAAATAATGCGCAGAAATGGGTTAAAACTGTTTTTGAAACTTTGCCGAGAAAAATAAAAGTAAGACCCTGTTTAATGCCTTCTACTAGAATTTTAAACTATTTATTAATTTTAAACTACTACTTGGTTTCACACTATTCATTCTTGCCGTAAATAATTGTCTGTGCTTTAGGGCGGATAAATAGATTAAATGTTTAAAAAGATATCATAACAATAAAAAGCAAATATTTTTTTAATATAAATAATGAGCAGAAATAGGTTAAGAATGTTTTCGGAACTTTCTTTGCCAAGAAAAATAAAAGTAAGAACCTGTTTAATGCCTTCTACTAGAATTTTAAACTATTTATTAATTTTTAACTACTACTTAGTTTTAAATTATTCATTCGGGCCGTAAATAATTGTCTGGGCTATAGGACGTATAAATAGAATAAATGTTTAAAAAGTTATCATAACAATATGTCATAACAATAAAAACCAATAATTTTTTAGTACAAATAATGGGCAAGAATGTTTTTGGAACTTTCTTTGCGAAGAAAAATAAAAGTAAGACCCTGTTTAATGCCTTCTACTAGAATTTTAAACTATTTATTAATTTTAAACTATTTATTAATTTTAAACTATTTATTAATTTTAAACTACTACTTAGTTTTAAACTATTCATTCTTGTCGAAAATAATTGTCTGGGCTTTAGGACGGATAAATAGATTAAATATTTAAAAAGTTATCACAACAATAAAAAGCAAATAATTTTTTAATACAAATAATGGAAAGAAATGGGTTAAAAATGTTTTTTGAACTTTCTTTGCCAAGAAAAATAATAGTCAGACACTGTTCAATGACTTCTACTAGAACTTTAAACTATTTATTAATTTTAATCTACCTCTTAGTTTTTAACTATTCATTTTTGCCGCAAAGAATTGCCTGGGCTTTAGGGTGGATAAATAGATTAAATGTTTAAAAAGTTATTAAACCTTTTTCTTTTTTTTTTTAAATTGCCAATTTGGCGAGATCTCTCCACCCCCAGATGAGACTTATCTTAATTTATAAATAATTCACTGTTTATTTCTATGTGCTCAGACGATTTTCATTTCAACAAAATCGTAACTTTTCATTAGATTGATACTTCTCGTCATTTTAATAATTACGATAGAGGGCGCTGGTTAAAGATAGGTTCAACTTAACTTAACAATCATGAATAACGGTTACAAACTCACGGCAATTAAAAAGTAGAATATTATTCGCTAAAAAGCATTTATTTATGTGACAACAAAGTTCTCGAAGAGCAACTTAAGCATTTTTACATGCAGTAGCTGCTATGGATTAAAGTTTTTTTTTTTCTCACGAATTTTACAAGGGTTAGTGTCTTGATTCATTTAACCGTCAGAATTGATACATTTTCGCTGGAAGAAAGAAACTTTTCTCATGATTTTTATAGCCTAAAAAAGTGAAGAACACATCAATCCCAGATTCAGTGCAAGGTGAAATGAATTAATTCGAAATAAAAATATTTCATTAAATTAATAAATTAAAAAAATATTTTGTTATAATTTAGAGTCAAGTTAAAAAAGAGTTTTAAGCATAAATAAAGGGAACCCTGTCGATTTGTTTCTGGTGAAATAATTACATAAATACTTCGAAAAATTTGAAAATGCACTTAAAGAATTAAAATCATTGTTAACTTATATATGTAGATACATTTTCTATTCTACGATAAGAATGAAACTTTTTTAGAGCTAATTGAAAGATTATAGTTTATCTAAAACGAAACTATTTTTAAAATTGAGGAAATCTAGATAAGCCACAATTTGTATTCAAATCATTCATCGCGTTCTGTTTGATTAGCGCAAAATTCAATATCAAAGTCATTTAATCTTTAATTAAATTATGTAATATTAGGAAATAAAATGTAGGATAGTTAAAAGTAATTTACTTTTTTAAACAAAAGTTATAGTACTTGAATTAAGTCATCAAGTTTGCTGCGTCTTCCTTTCAAAGAACTTAAGAATTAAATGAAGATTATGATATTTTCGATGTGATTAAGAATTATAAAAGGGTCATGCGACGCAAAATTATTTTGACAAAAGTTAAAACACAAATTATGCTCAAACCATCCTTCATATTCTTATTTAAATAGAACGAAATTTCTTTTACATTTCCAACAAAACATATTAAACACAGAGAAGAAAATTCTGGTAAAACTACCATATTATATAATAATGGCAATTCCGATGGGGGAGGGAAACACAATTTTGGTTAATAAAACAACATAATAGGAACTTGAACCATTCATTTGGTAACTTTTCAGTTCATATGGTAACGGTTAACTGGAAATTCTGGTTTACAAAATTTTATTTCTTATTACCACCAAATTTGTAAAAAATACAAAACTGAAAAGTAAATTTAACCAAATAAATGGCTTTAATGGTATCATTATAAAATTACCACGTTTAATAAATGTTATCACATATCATAAAACTAAATTTTATTGTTAATTTTACTAAAACCATTACCAAAGCGCTAAACTACAAAGCGTTTTAGTGTTCCTATAGAGCAAGAAACGTAAGAAATTTAACCACATTCTGGTAGTTTTGACGATTTTATTTCTCAGTTCAGTATTTCGAATATAATTTAATTTAAATTAAACAAAATTATTTTTTGTGTTTGGCTCTGTCAGCTTTTTAAAGATGGTATAACGTAATAACAGGAGCAAATTGCAATAAATAACAGGCATCAGAAAGAAAGAAAAAATATTTTAAAAGAAAGTTAAGGCTCTCGTATTTAAGTTTTTCATCGAAGTTCTGTTTACATGGATCAGCAATGAAGTGAAAATATCAAAATATGTTAAATATATTAATACTTGTTGCTCTAAAATTTAAGGATATTGCTTATTTTAATATTTTTATATCAACTAATTCGTTAAAAATATGTTTCAAATTTAGCTTCAAATTCAAATTCAAATTCAGATTCAAATAAGAACTTTTCGATTTCTTTAGTTCTTTCAATTGATCATTGGCTTAGCTTTAGCAAAAAACAAAGACACTCAAATTATCGTTTTTAAATAGTTTATTTACAATATAGCCTATCTTTTTTGCAAATTGAAAATGCTCATAAGTCTTAACAACTAGAACATGAGTAACGTAAAACTTATTAATTTAAGAGGTATACTACTTTAAAAATTTAACTTTGACAAATTTAACAGAAAAAAAATTTAAATTTTTAACATTATTTTTAAAAATACAGCTTAAAAAATGTTTTATTTTATACAGTTTTGAAAATTATACACAAATACAAAAAGAGCGTTAAAATTACTTAATGGAATATTTAGATAAGAAATTTAACAACTAACAACAATTTAATTACCTTAATCTAAGTTCTTACGTTATAATCGCAATGCTTTTGATGGATGCCAAAAAAAAATGAAATACGATAAATCTGATTTTTTATATTATATTTAAATGTGCAGCCTACTCAATGTTTCCATTTTATATGGTTCTGAATTATGGTCTAATTATTATAATTATGGTCTCGTTAAATGCAACCAATGTTTGACGAAAGAACTTGGCTAGAGGCATTCTCGTGACATGACTTATCATTGTTTCGATGGCAAAAGGTGCAGACCGATATAAGCATAAGCTTATATCGCGAATAAGCATATATGGCGAACTTTTAGCATGGCCTTCTGTAATTTAGAGCTTTCTTTAAGGTATTCTTTTTTTTTTTTACGTTAGAGTTTTATACAGTTAATAGCGACGTATTTTTAAAATTGTGTAACCCACGTTTATTACAAACTTTGCAGACTAAGTTAAAAGTTAACGTTTTTTCTCGTCATCATCACTAATACAATTATGTTTTTACGTCATCATCGTTATTGAAGCAATGACGTATCATGCCACTAGAGGCATTCTCAAGATCTAAGAACCCTGGTTCACCCCCAATCCAAGCGAAGGCTTAGGCGAATTTTTTTTTGCGGGGCCTGATATAATTTAGAATTTTCTATAAGACACACTCTTTTAATTTAAAGATTCATATAGTGAGGTATTTTTGGAAATGTGTTTACCACGATTTATTACAAACTAAAGACTAAAGTAAAAAGTTGATGTTTTTTTTAATTGATTTCTAAACAATGAAATAACGAATTAAAATAACCTATTAAGGATATGAAAGTTTTATTATAAAACGCTATAAGAAATGAAAATAATTGAAAAAAATAAAAAGAGGTAACAAATTTGTGATTATGTTTAGAAAATAGTTTCCCGTTTCAGCTGACATAAAAGTTTTTATAAAATCATTTCAAATCAATATAAACTTACATTGCATAATTTTTTTTATAAATACCGCGAAAATTTTCTGTTCCAAAAATTAATTGCAAACGAGGAAATCAGGCCACCATTTTCTATATATTTCGCCGTATATTTACCTTAGAAAATCGGCTTATCGTAGTTTCGCAACAATCCTTTCTTGCATTTTGTTGTTTGTTGTGTCTAAAAAATAAGAGAAATGTTATTAAAAACTGAAAATTCTTATAATTATGAAATATACTACCTAAAATTACACAAAATAAATATCATTTTAGCTATACTTTTTATTTTAATACGTTTTTAAAAGATATTTTATTTTATAACCAAGGTTGAACACTCGACGAAATTTGAATTTACGATTTCCATTGTTCAAATCCGTGGCCTTGCAGTTTTGAACCCAATCCAGAAGACAAGGGAACTCCCGGATAAAGTATTGAGAGAAATTTGCCTTTATGGAGAAATTTTTGATGGAACTAACAATGGAGGACTTTTTGATGGAACTAACCCGCATTTGTGTTACATGGAGAGAAAAACCACGAAAACCTTCCACGGTTAGCCTGATGGCAAGGGGACTCTAACCCATGATCCATCTGCCACTGAGGATATTTTACGTAAGCACTATGGTCGGTGCAAGCCGAGTGCGGATTTGCATCAACCGGCCATCGCTAGGATTCGAACCCGGGTATCTTATTCGGAAACGAGAGCTCTATCCTCTAAGTCACCACGGCTCTTTTAAAAGATATTGACAATATTTATTTATTATTTAGTTATTTAGAAAAAGACCTGCGGTCATAAATCATCCTTCGAGAGGTTTTCAATTCGAGGAAACTAATGTTATCACGTCGCTCACATTATTGATATTTTTAAAACTTAAAATTAAAAAATTAACAATACATAATCTTAAAATATTTTTATTTTATTTTATTTCATTTTTCTTAGTTTTTATTTATTTATTTTTAGCATTTGATAAAATTAATTAAACCTTGAATAAACAATTGTTCATTTTGCGCACCATTATTTTGCACACCTTGACAATCCACTTTCTTATGATAATTTTAATTGGGTTCAAATAGTTTTAAATTCATGATAAATATAGTATACTGTAATAATATAGAAATGTAATGAACTCAGATTTAGCACTAAATATTTATAAAATTAAAACATTCACTTTAATTTATGTTAAAGAATTTAATTTACAAACTGTTGTGTAAACGTTTCACAAAGTATTTATTCTTAGGATATAATTGACATGATTTTTGAACATTTCTTTTTTCTAGTTGTGTATCCTTAAAAATAAAAATATATCTATAAAAATAAATAAATAAAGGAAAATTTGTTACTATGACGAAGCTTCATGGCTTTAATGGTGGGATAGTGACAATGAGAAGTTAGCTCTAATGAGAGTTTTTTTTTTTTTTTTTTTAATCAATCAACTATTTGTCTTTCGTTCAATCTTCATTCTGATACAGCAACACCTGTTTAATTTTTATTCTTTTGTTAAACATTTTTCTGAAAGCATTCTTAAAAAAATTTTAAAAAAATTTAAAAATTAAAAAACTAAACAAACAATGGTTTTAGATAAACAATATTTTCAAGGGCAGAGCACATTTGCTGGTACATCAAACTTATTTTTATATGTTTCTAAAAAGTGGTCTCAATTTTTACTTTTTTTTTCCCCAGCTTAACACTATCGGATTTTTGTTTTAATCTTTATCAAGAAAATAAATATTTTTAATTTTTAATTTTTAAATTTTTAATTTTTAAATTTATTCTTGTACAATTTATACTATTTTAAAACTCAAAGCAGCATTATTTTGCAATTATCATATTTAAGCAAAAAATATACGGTGTTCTCAATTTTTCTTAGTTCAATTTTTTTTCTATCTGTGTAGGATAATTCGCAGTCTTTACAAGAAGTCCTGATCCTAATCTAATCCTAAATTCATTTGAATTATAGTCTTATTGCCAAAATGCTATATGCTGGTTAAACCAAATACTAAACTTACACCAGATATTACTGGAATATAAGAACTCAGATATATTAAACAGGAATATAAGAAACTTTGAAATATACGAATTCAGAGTAGAAGAGCAAATATTATATATACAACACAGAACATTAACAGTTGGAAAATGCTTTTTATTTCAACTTTAAAAAGGAAAAGTATTTGTCAGAAATTTTAAAATAGTTAAAGATTAAAACATTTTAAAACTTTCTTTAAACTATTAAATCACTCTTTTTCATATTTAAATTAACTTCTTTCAATTTAAGGTGCTTTCTAATTTATTTTTCGAAACTAATGTATTTTTAATAATTTTTGCATTATCTTATTAACAGTCTGCTATGATTGGTGGCCATATTTTATGAAATTTTATTCTATTTGTTAATTTCTGTTATTTTTATATCACTTTTTACAAACGTACTTTTTCGATACTGAAAAAATAACTTTATAAAAGGCCAATAGAAGGCAGCACCAAACTTTCTCTTATACAAAGTATTAAAATTAGCACATTGTTATTTTGGTGCTGCTATCTATGAGGATATTTAGAACCGAAAATAAGATATTTGTAATTCCGTGATTTAGAAAACAATATGTGTATTTTATTATTGTAATTTCAACTCGTGAAAAGTTGAATTCATCTTTAAAATTGGAGTCTTATTAACAAAAATTTGAAACTGAATAACTTTATATTCTTTGCGAGTAATCACAAAAGGAAATTTTATTTTAAACTTACTTTTTGCGATATACAAATTGCATTGTTATTATTATAGATATAATTATGAAGTTTGGAGTTCTACGTTTTTGTAAATTTGCAAAGTTGGTAAAAATATTTTTTTTCCTCATTAGACACTTTTACCTTTAAAAAGAAAAGGCAATATGACTTCTTTGCCCATATAATTCAGCCATAAAAATGTCTCTAAAATTTAGGTTAATTTTTATGATGCTTTTGAAATCAACAAATTATTAAAATATATTATTAAAAAAAATTATCTTATTTTCTTTACGTTAGTTAATAGTATGCGATTGCTCCATACTTCTTAATAAAGATTTAGTCCAAGTTCATTCGTGTATTAAAATATTTTTTGTTTATTGTTTTTTTTTTTTTTTAAATTAAAATTCAGCAAAATTTATTGAGACCCAAAATAAAAAATAAAAATAAAAAATAATAACTGACTCCCGAACTTCCATCATTTGAACTCGGTCTTTATGATTTTCTTATTTTCGATTGATTTTCTTTTTAGAATCTCTTTAACTTAAAATTTGTCTAAACAGCAAAAAAAAAAAAAAAAAAAAAAAAAAAAAAAGCAGGTCTTCTCATTCTTTAAAGGCTTGATCTAGTTACAATAGTTTCTTCATTAAGTAGAACGTAATATCTTTATGATTAGAGCAAATCACAGACAGAATAGAGTTAAAAAACCCATTAATTGAACTAATTTATAGTTAGTTTAACAACGATCTTTTTATTATTATTATTATTATTATTGTTATTATTATTATTATGACTTAGTTTAGAACAGCGGTTCCGCACCATTTTAGTTTTGAGGATCACCGAATTTGTAAAAAATAATTGAGGTCACCCAGCTATTACCTATACAAATAATATAATGACAAATATAAAAACCACACACATGTCAATAATTAATAAAATATATTTTACAACAAAAACAATTTTAAAAAAAAATATGTGAAGAAAACAACTTTAATGTATTTATTTAGATGTCACAGCTAAAAGAAAATTCAAAAACAAGTAATCAAAGTTTTAAAAAAAAACTTACATGAAATTTTTGGCATTGAATGTCCGCTACGAGAGAGTCAATCTGTAAATTAAAAGAGGACAGTTTTAGCCTAAAATCCCTCTCAACACTCAATCTTTAGTATATATATACACTGGTTATCATAAATTAAGGAAAATTCACAAAAATCGCGATAACTCAAGAAATTACACATGGAATTTTATGAAACTTACCCACAATATACAACACATAGTAAGGTATTAAACAACATAAAAAGAAATTATCAGACATTAATAGTAGTATAGAAATTAGCACATGTATAAAATAAACAAATTGGAAGTATCGGTTTGCAATAGAAAAAGTACCTTTAATATGGAATATGATTGCCTCTAGAAGCAATACAGCACAAACAGCGATGTGTGATGCTTTCAATTATGCGGTCTATCAGTTCAATAGGAAGTGAGAGCCATTGCTCTTGTAAAGCAGTTGCAAGCGTGGCAAGGGTCTGAGGGGGCGGATTGATGGCAGATACACGCCTCCCTAGAGCATCCCAAACGTGCTCGATAGGATTCAAGTCCGGGGATCGAGCTGGCCACTCCATGCGAGTAATTGTTTCCTGTTGAAGATAATCATCAACAATGCGAGCTCTGTGTGGTCTTGCATTATCGTCCTGTAACAGGAAGCAATCACCAATTGCCCCGGCATATGGGCGCACATAAGCATCAAGGATGTTGTCTCGATAAACCTGAGCATTCACGGTTCCCCTTGGAAAGACATGGAGGTATGTGCGCCCTCCTAAGGATATGCCTCCCCAAACACAGACACTGCCTCTTCCGTATGCATCTCTTTCACGGATGTTTGATGGATGATAACGGGTCCCAGGTTCTCTCCATATCAAATAACGTCTACTGTCACTTTCTAGACTAAACCTGGACTCATCCGTAAAGAGAACAGGCCTCCATTGATCTGACTTTTGAAAGAGTTATCGCTATTTTTGTGATTTTTCCTTAATTTATGATAACCAGTGTATATATATATATATATATATATATATATATATATATATATATATATATTTATATATATATATATATTATTTTTTTATTTTATTTTTTTTTTAAAGTTAAAAAGGCATGCTTATCAAGATAAGTTGTCGAGAGCCCCATCAAGTATGTTAGCGCAATTTTTTGCATAACTAGATAGTCATTTTTTTTTTCTTTTATATCCAGAACAAAACGCATTTATCCAACATTTATCCAAAACAGGACGCATGACATGAATGGGACAGTGGTGCCCTTTTCAGAAGCCATTTTAGTGCCTGGTCAATCCTTAGTTCACTTAACAAGTCTACTTCACGTGAAGATACTTGAAATTATTTTAGGATATTTTCTTCCACGGGTCTTCTAATTCATCCACGTCTCATTTATCCCTCTAACCGCGATCAATTTTTAGACCGTAGTTTATAGGTTGGGTACCACTGGTTTAGAGTATTGTCATGCAAACGCGATCTCATTTGCTTGTAAAAAATTTTAAAAAATATGTGATTTCTTAGTAGAATTTTTTTATTAAATCTTTCGTTTTTTTTTTTTTTTTTTACTTTCGTCAGACACAGTTTATTCAGGCTCAGACTAAGTTCGGTGATAGTTTGCAAAAGAAAAATAAAGAATACGACTATAGTATTTTAATAATTTAGAAGAAAACGTTAACAAGTGCTACACTTCCTGAATTTTTCTGCGGAACTAGTAACCAAGTAATAAAGATCTTTAGTTTGGTACGCCTACTAATCCATTTTTGACGGTTAATGATATTTGTCATTCGTTTTAAGAAAGAAGAAAAATTAAAAGCGTATTTTTAGCGTCATACTTAGTTAACGGCCGATTGTGGAACGTAAAAAAAATGTCCAAAATGATTGAAAATTTAATAAAAGCCGATTGTCCGGTCCCGTACAGCAGGCTTTTTTCAGTGGACTTTTTTAAGCTCACAATATTTTTATAATTATAAACTAATTTAGAGGTTGTCAAAGGGTTAAAATGTACTGGACCAGTGTTCCGGAATTTAAGCGGTACTGAATTTTATATTGATGCTTATGGTAACTCGTACCACGAATATGAGTCAAAAAAGGAATGAATATGCGTTAAAAGGGCATTTTCAATTTCCCTGAAAAAATGAAATTTAGAATGGGTCTTCCTTAACTGACGGAGAATTCAAGCAGATTAGAATTGAATAATTCGACACACAGCTTCTTGCGGAATCGGTAAAAAATGCTATTTGAATATAATGGTTAGCAATATTTAATTTAGTTATAAACTTAATGTTTATATGTTTTTTTTTTTTCTCTTGTGTAGTTTGTTCACGTGTTGTTATTCTGTTCTATAAAATTATAAAAGAACTAATTGGGAAATCACTACAATTGGAAATACATCCAACTAGGTTTAGAAATTACTTTAACAACTACCTATATTTTTTTAATAAACTTAATATTTAAAAATTAAAATTCAGCAATCAGGATACCAGGAAGATGGTAACATAATGTAAGAGTAACAGGGGGGGGGGGGGGGTGGAGTAATTTCATGTCAATTTACTTTGACAGGTTCAATTGAGAAGTAGAAGCGTTTATGTAAAACTGAAAAACGTAGTTTGATCTTACCATTAAAAAAAATCATTAAAACAATAGAATAAATTTAAATAAAGTACAATAAATTTAAAACATTAAAACGATACATCTGAAACATTAAAACAATAAATGTAACCCAATCATGCTAGTAACAGAGGCTAATGTGATAAAACATCCTCACCTTGTCAAAGTTTTATTTTCGTAGAATACAGCAGATATAATGACTAATTGTATAATGGCTACCTATTCTAAAAATGGACCATTCAGGGAGCCATGGGATCCATTTTTTTCAACTGAACTGAAATGATCTATTACAATAATTATGGTAACAAACTTGAGAAATTCCTGTGACAGCAATAAAATGTCCAATTTTTACTCATAAATAATTTTAAATCTGCATATTAAATAAACTGTGCTGTATATTACATATAACACAACTTTCACAATTAGATAAATTAAAATTGTTTTCAATAAATAGTTGGTTCAATTGCAGGTCAATCAAAGGTTAAAAAAAGCTGGAACATAGACGTATTAAAAAAGTATTACACTGAAATTATTTTTAAAATACTAGTTTCTATATATCTAATATAGTGCATCACATAGTAATTTGATTTGAATGCCTAAATATATCAGTTGAAATTTTATTTTAGTAGTTATAATTAATGAAAGTCAGATGACATAAAAAGTGAGGTTTTTTTCTTTTTTCTTTGAAGAAAAAGAAAAATTATGATTTAAGTAATTAAAAGATTTTTGAACACGCAACTTCCTTAAAAAAATGCAAACACATTGATTAATTAAAAAAATCGCAGCATTTTTTAAAAATCAAAATCATATCGAACATTAAATTAAAACAGAAGAATGAAAAGTCATGCAAAAGTTTAATTACTTAGTTTAAAAGATTTAATTCTAAAACAAGGTTAAATATTTAGTGAAAGAACTTATTAAATTTTGCTATTTTAAACGTACATCCTCATATTAAATAACATTTTCAAGCAGATACTTTGAAATATTTTTCATAATTTTTTGCACCAAGGGATTGTTTTGAAACTAATCATATATTCATGAACGAATAGATGTCGAAATTTACAAAAAAGTCAATTTTCATTAATAAAAACTAAGAGTATGTTTTTAAATTAATTAAAATGAATTATATTACATTATAAAATAATATTAAAATGAATACGTAATTAATTAAAATCATTAGGATTGTTTGTAAACGTATCGCAGGATCGTTTGTTAATCCTCACCGAAATACTCGTGTTGGTAGGAAATTTCGAGGATTATAATTATAGTCCGATTTTCAAAAAGCTCTACAAAAAGATCCACTATATGAACTACCTAAAATTTGACTAAAGTATTCATGAAGAAGAGAGAATGGTTATTGTATAAGAAAAAATAGTACAAAATTTAAATAATGGATGGCGCCTTACTAGTCATGATCTAAATATTTTCGTCTAGTAGTGACAGGAACAGCAAACGAAAACTCTTAACTTTATTTGTTGAGTATTAATTTCATTAGCTTGGATTTAAGAAAAAATAGTTCAAAATATAAATAATAGATGCAGAGCCGTTTTTAAGAATTCACCTATTGGGCCTTGGCCCAGGGCCCCGAGTTCCAATGGGGGCCCCTGAGAAGTCTAAAGTTTTATCACATTAATTTTTTTTTCATCCTAACTAATTCGTTATCCTAACAGATTTGTTAAAAAAAGTGTTAGCGAGTGAAAAAGATTGAGATGAAATATCAAAAGAAATAATTGGTTCAGCCATACGTCTCATCAATAAAGACTTGTTGCAGATGATGGAATAATAAGTTTTTGTTGAAGGGGACTTCTATAGATAACCCGAAACTTGTTTTTCAAAGGGGTGGTTCGTTTTATTTATTTACTGCACCTGCTGTAGAATTCTGCGAAAGGGGATTTTTGTACACCACTCAGCAGCAATTGAACAATGTTTTATATTTCTTCTTATTTTTGAAAAATTGAAATTATTATTTGACATAAAATTTCATTTATGTGTTTCAAATAATACTAGTTTTCCTTTAACGTATTTTCCTTACCTGCTTTTTGAGAGGCATTTTTTTATAAATCTTATGAAAGTTTAAAAAACAGATGTTATAAAGTGATATTTTTTTTAAATAAAAACAATATAAAAATACTATTTGAACAATTAAAATAATTATTACGAATAAGTACCAATCTAAAACATTTTTTGAATTTAATGAATAAAAAAATATTAACAATAATTTTATATATATTGCCAAAATTCATTTATGAAATTCGAATAATTGATACCTACTAATAAATGTACTATTCTTAAATAAAAAAAATTCATTTTATGATGACATTTTTTGCTTAGAAAATATATTATTATTGCTGTTAAATTATTATTATTGGAATTATTATTGTTAAAGAAAATTAGTGTGAATTTAAAGTATAAAAATAAAGGAATCATGAAACTGAAACTCTAAAAAAATATAAATGAATACTTCCATGTTGATAGATGATATTACTGGGAAATGAAAAACTAGAAGAAAATCATAAAGTAGTTTTGTATTGTAAATAATAAAAAATCCTATCCCAACCTATCCTTTATAAAAATTTAATTTTCAACCTTGATTCAAACTATGGGCATATAAATCACTTTTTATATTTTAATAGTTTGTTTATTGAATATTTCTATGTTTTTAGTAGATTATTTTTAAAAAAATTTTGACTATAAATTAAAGGAATATTGGTAGTTTAAAAATTAAGAGAAAGAAATTTGAAGGAATTATTTCTATAAACTTTACTGGTTCAGCATTAATGATCTCATTTAGTATCATTTTTAGATTATTACCTTGTGCAATAAGTTAACGATCTTGTCAAAAAAAATTATCTTAGCTTTACGTGGATGAATGATCTTAAAATTAGCGTTGAAAGCGTAGTATCGTTCTAAATTTAAAACTTATAATTGTAAAAACTTAGACTGGAGATATAAAGATGAAATTTTTGTAACAAAATTTAAAATGAAGCTCTAACTAGCTAAACCTTAAAATATAAACTAGTAAATCGAATTGTTATAAGTTGCCATTTTTTAAACACTTATCACAGTGCAGATAAGTTTTGACTCAGGCTTTTATTAATGTTATGTGTTAAAAAAAGTTAATAATAAAAACAAATTTCTGGCTAGCATAAGGGCGAAACTTGTCTGAAGTTTGAGTAATTTAACAGTATTTGCATTTAATAGTTTTCTAAATTTTTAATTCTACGAGATAGTCTTCAAATCAACAAAAGGAAATTTAAATTAAGTAAAGAAATTTTTTACGAATCCTTATATTTCTAAATTTAACTGAAATGTTTTCAATGCATGAAACATTTACCTTCAAACAAAAAGGCAAATGAAGTGTTATAAAGTACAATTTACCAGTAATTTTAAAATTTCTTATTCACTTTAAACTGAAATTTAGTGTTAAAAGTAACGAAATTGCAGAAATCTTTTTGTTTTCCTAAAGCTAAAATGTTTATCTTAAATATCTTGTATCAGCTAGATTAAGCTGACCAAAGCACCTAAAACCGATAAATCTGAAATAAATCTGACAAAACAGCGCTCAACAGCTATACTACCTGCACAAAAACCTGGTCATTCTAGAAAGAAAAAAGATCCAAAGTACAACCAATATATCAAAGAATATGTCTCTCTGTTTTGAAGACGATGGACATTGGTTATGAGTTGACTTTGCATCCTTCCGTTGAAGATGCAAAGATACATACTTCCTTGCCCAACTACTGATAACGTTCCAATGCAATCATCTCCATCTACTTCGTAATGCCCATCTGTTTTACTTCATGGAATTGTCGTGGGTTACGAAATAAACTATCTAATTTAAAAGATATTATTTCTAAATATCAACCTGCATGTGTTGTTTGCAGGAAACCCATTTAAAGTCATCTGCTGCTTTTAAATTACGAAATTATTCTTGCTCCCGACATTACTTTGATGGTGGAAATCATCCTCTTGGCTATGTTGCAATTTTAACTTCAAACACTTTACCATCTACTCACCTTTCATTAACAACTTAAGTACAAGCTATTGTTGTGGAATTTCATATTAATATACTCCTCACAGTCTGCTGGGTTTATCTACCTCCTAATACATCTGTTTCTCAAACAGAATTAAATTCTTTGATTGTTCATTTGCCTTCACTTTTTATTTTACTCGGAGATTTTAATGGTCACAGTGAATTGTGGGGTAGTTCCGCTTCCAATGATCGGAGGCGTAAAATAGAATGACTTATACAGGACAATAATCTCTGTTTGCTAAATTAAGGAGAAGCAACTTATTTTCATACTTAATTAAAATTTTGTATGCACTTAGGCTTTGAACTGTTTTACCGTATTGTTTGGTGCAGAATGTCCTCAATTGGACCTTGAGCCAC
The DNA here is from genome assembly GCA_949128135.1 of Parasteatoda lunata. NCBI lineage: Eukaryota > Metazoa > Arthropoda > Arachnida > Araneae > Theridiidae > Parasteatoda > Parasteatoda lunata. The sequence goes on from OX421980.1 coordinate 46,991,320, forward strand.
TTAATCCCACACTCAATGAATCATTAAACGGGCACCCGTAGTGGTCTTAAAAAACTTATACACTTTTTTTAAAAAAAGGGTATAAAACTGCCCTGTGACGGCTTTAAATTTTTTAGTTATGTTTAAAACATGTTTTTTTTAAATGTTATGTTTTTTGTCTTTATCCACGTGATTTTCGAATTCACGAGTCGCATCCCTTTGTTTAAACACTGCGTTTCATGTAGTTTTTAATAAATCTTCCTTACTGGTTCTAACTCCTTTGACTATCTACACTTGATTTTCCTTTGACAACACTTGGCATGCTGAAAGCATGCCAACTGTTGTCAAAGGAAAAAGAATTTTGCTAATAAGCACCATCTATAGGCCAAGTCGATTACAAATATCATTAGATATGAAAAGTCAAAACTATTTCAACAACGCACATTAAGAAAACAAGTATTTGTTAGGAGGCGCCACTACACCCGAAAAAAATTAAATGAAAAATATTGAAAAAGTACGTATGTAAAAAGTCCTTTATTGTATTACCAAACCTCTTTTATTAATTGATTTCAGATACATCAAGGGACTTGCCTATTAATTAATATTACTTGGGCAAAATTTTAAATAGATTTTTAAAGTTTTAACATCAGAAATTTGTTTTCAAACAAAAATTGCTATAATGTGTTAAACTTTCAAAAAAATAATCATATTTCTCTCCGGGAGTGGGTGGTATCTTCAAATATTCACATTGGGCCTAAATCGTAATTTTTATTTCTCTTTTAGCGAAAGCAATTAATGACTTTGAAAGTTGTGCAAAATTTCAGATTCTTGCACCGTTAACATCACGCCAAAGGTGCAGAGCGCAAAAAAAAAAAATTAAATAAACGGACCTCCCTGAATAAATATTGATCTAATGATCGGATCTTCACGTTCTAGAACTTAATGATTTGAAGGGTGACCTCAAATATTATTAATTAGTGCAGACGATACTTTAAATTACGAAATCATACACACAAACGTACTCTCTCTGAATAAACATACCTTTTTTCCAACGGATTCGAATTTCTTACCTCCAAAATATAGAGGTTAGCCGCAATCTGAGAAATATAGTCCCAATAGTTTGGTCAGGAGAGCGATCATAAGTTTGGACCCCTTAATGTAAATTTTATTTTTTGCGTATTTCGAAATATCTTAAGAATTTCTTTTTAAGCGAATTGAAAAAAATTTCAGTTATAAATTTCATTTATGCAAAGATAATTGTCTGCTAAAAATAAATTTTAGTAAATATTTATTAATTTAATTAACAGTCGATAATTTTTTGAATTGTCAGGTACACAATTTTTTACATCATTTTACATGACAAATTGAGTGAAATCAGTCAGTTACTGAGAAATCGCAATTCTAAGAGTCGTACTTTTGAAATTTTATTAAGTTTAATAATATTGTTGATGTATTTCATTAAGAAAATTATGGTATTGGCGGTGGTGAGTGATCTTATTGATTATCCAAAGAGATAAAAACAGACAGTATGAATCATACATTTTTGATTATTTTTTTGCACCATGTAATATAATGAATACAAGGAACAAATGCTAATCATTTGATTTTTATTACCTGCATTCATTTTTCTATATTTCTTTAAAAAAAATAAAACTTAGTTTATAATTTAATTCAGCATTTGAACCATGTACTTTAGTTTAGTAATAATGAAAATAAGTTCGTCATTACCTGTCTCACAAGCAACCAGTGGCCTGTATGCCACCAGAGGTGAACCACTGCTGCTAGTAAAGTCATACATTATTTGCAAACGAGATTATTAATAAGTAAATAAAGAGAGCTGTAATGTAACAATAGAAAAATTTATTAACAACAAAATTTTTCACAATACAAAAAGACTTCAAGAACACAAACCCCAAGTACATTATAAAAATTTAGAGATTCAAAATATTTATGACTTATTATCAAGTTGATTTAACAAAACTAGTTCAAAAATTTTAACATTTTACAAATTTGTCCTCACCTTTTCGATGGGATTTGTAAAGTAATATTTGGCCATATTCTAATTGTGCGCTGCCTTGAAATAAATTTCAAGTTTAGGAGACTTTCAAACTTCTAGTGTTTGCATCATTAAATATAATAAACCTCATAAAACAACAATATAAGACTGAAGTGCAGGCTTAATGATAATTTTTTAAACAGATTCTATAAATATAACTGAAAAACTTTTGAATTTTATTACAAGAATCTTTTTTTTTAATATAACAAAAATGAAAAATTCAGAATATAATATAGGTCATCTTAAAATTTTTTTTATAATCAATGGCTTCAAAAACAATGTATGAAATTAATTAATTGAACTGTATTATGTGTGAGCATTTTGTAAAGAAAAATTTAAAAAAAATAAATACAGAAAAGTTTATTGTTAGGAGGAAATTGTTAAATAAAACTAACTGTAACTTTAAAATGCACTTCAGCTTACTAAAATAGTCATATGAATCATAATTTGACAAACTTACAGTAGAAAACTGAACATTTATAAAATAAAAAATAATGCATAGGTTGTAAAACAAATTTCAATACATATGTAATTTTCTTTTAATTGTCTATAATTGAATAAATACTATATAATTAATGTTGTAATCAAAAAGTTATTCAGCACTTCAGTTAGTAGCCTAGCTATTGCAAAATCATTACGAAAATAAATTTCACAACTACAGTCAAACCTTAAAAACTCAAACATTAATGTTACTAATTTGCATGATGTCAAAGAATCTTTCATTCTTTCTTATCTATCAAGAAAAAGAAAAAAAACTTATTAACTTTAATTATTTTCTCGTCTAATATCAATATAATTTTTTAATTACAATTTTAATTAATATCTTTTCACTCTAATTAATTGTCATACAGATGTAAAAGAAAATTAAATGTTACAACTCTTTGACGAATTTAAACTTTTATCACATAATTTCCAACCCCTCAACTCATTTCTTACTATTTCACCTCATGTAATAAAATAAAATTAAAAAACTGTATATAAAATCACTGGAAATACAAGATACCAATGAAAGAGAATTACACTGCCATGCACAGATTTTTTGACAATAAATTGATTGAATTCTGAAAACCATGCCAGAAGAGAAAATTAGAGCTACATATTTTCATTGAGAAATTAGATTTTATAATTGGAAAAATTAAAAACGTTTTCTTTAAAATTTCATAAAGGTATGTAATATAACGTTTCTCTTTCCTATTGCACAAATTTCGATGAATTACTCCAATTACATATTAATTCAAAATCCCCCAGCTCCTTTCAAGTTTGAGATATCAAGGTCTGACTGCAAATATTTAAAAAAAATTCATTGATTCTAATGAATGAAATTTCCCTTACTACTTTTATAAATTATTTTTCTAAAGGTTTCTTAATTATTTTAGCACATATCAAAATGAAGTATTAATTTAAAATCTTTACACAATTTAAAATACATACGTTTTCTAAAAGAGAGCTTTAAATGAAGCTGATATCAAAATACTTTGAAATTATATTTAATTCCTTTCTATGACAATCTAAGAAGAGGTTTTATACTAAAAAGGGTTTGAAAAAAAGAATTTATTAAAACCAGTAACTAAACAACATATTTCTTATGGGTTTTTTTTATGAGTCATATTATATTGGAATTTTATCAAGAGAAAACTACAGTAAAAATATTTCCCATATAATTAACAATATTTAATATAATAAGGATATTTATATGTAACCAAAAAACATTACTCTCAAAATAAAAATTTTGTAATCACAACAATTTACAATAACACTGAAATAAGTGTTAGCAGCTCTGACAACATTTAGATATTCAACATTAAAATCTTCTAAACTACTTGAGACAAAACATACAGAAGCAATAAGCACATTTTAGAAGAAAAAAAAAAATTATGACAAAACATCTAAAACAAAAATTTGAATCTCTGCTTTAAAAGCAAAGGTAAAGATGATAAATAAAAATAGAATTTCTAAATTAAATATTATAATTGTCTTACATTCAATGACACAGTGAATAAAACTTGAAAAATATTATAAATACAAGTTTTACATAGTAAAACTTTAGAAAAACAGTTATAATTATTGATATAAACAAATAGTGAAAAAAATTTTTGTTTAACCATTGCTCAAATCCATAATATCAGTTTTCATATGATGATGTAAAAAAACAAGAATTGACACAATCACATTAAGATCATTATTTGAAAAGCTCTGACAAATTATTCTATCAGAGAAAAGAATTCAGAATTAAATCAATTGTTTAACAAATTGACAACTTGTTTAACAAGAAACTTAAATACAATGTGTTTTCTAAAAAAGAATGTGCATCTGAATTAATGTAAAACATATCCAACCTAGAAAAAGTATAGAAGGAAATTTTTCAGATAAAATAGTGAGTTATCAAAATTATTTCTGAGTATTGAAAACAATAGAAATTTTTTTACAAACAGTAAATATATGTTTATTAAGCTGCTTTCCCATTATAAAAATTTCTTTTCATAAAAATCATTTTATGTACAAATTTAAGTCCTTATGAAGTTATAATTTTCCAGTTATATTTAAGATCTCTTACAAGGATGGAGAAGTCAGAAGATGCTAGGTATGCACATCATGCTTTAAAAAAAGTATAATTTTTTTAAGATTAAAAATGTCAACACTTAGAATTTAAATTGAAAGGAAATTTTTAAAAGTTTCAATGAAATTAAAGAGCATTTTTTTAAAATTTCTGAAGAGTAAAATGCAATTTGAAACCATTTTGCATGTTATTTCTTTAAAGAATGAAATTTGGTACAGTCAAAGCATAGAAATAAAATTATTGTAATGGCATTTTCTCATTACAGAACTGAGAGGAATACGAATTTATTACAACAATTTAGTCACAATGATTATAAAATGAAGAATATTTGACACACATTCTGATGTTTCTTACAGTTAATAATTCATTGGTAAGGATATTTTAATTCAATGAAACATTATAGAAAAATAAACCTGTAAACATTCTTGAAAGATTTGAAAATGAATTTTACTATCAATACATGAAAAAAAGAAATTATATGACCATTAAATAGCACCAACAAATACAAAGATTGATAGAAAGAAACAGTTTCATGGCACACATTAAAAAGTCAAGAAACTCTTCCAATAATGAAATAACTTTCTAGTGACTAGACAAATTTTACATATTTTGTACCACAGATAAATGTAAAATTGAGACTAAAAAGTTGTAATAATTAAAATTTTAAGTAAAAAAATAGGCATCTTAATACTTTAAAAGTTACACCTGGAACAGATGACCTAAACATATTATAAAAGCTTCATCTAAACACTTATCTATCATTCAATTAGTCCACAAATTTTATCAGTTGTTAATAAGCTCAAACTTTTCTATCACAATCCAAACGATTTTCATTTACCAACGCATTTACTTTTTCTAATACAAACAATTCATACATTGTTCACTTATCTCACAGTTTAATTCATTCAAATTGAGTTCAAAAACATCGGTTAAAAGATTTAGTTCATAGGAATAAAAAAAACTTTAAATCAAATCTGAAAAATTATACAAAAATTTATCTGAGCATTTTTTTCCTTTTTAACTCAAATAAATGACTAAATTTTATATTATAATAGCAAATTTTATATTATAATAAGTACTTTTGAACAGAAAAGTAAATAAGTGCCTTGATAGTTTAAAAAAAAAAAAAAAAAATGCAAGTTGTATTCTAAATTTGGAAAATTTTTTACAATGTAGGCTTATGCTTCATAGGTATTTCAATATAACATGAAATGCTTAAAGATAAATTTTTTTATAATTCAAATTAATTAGACAAGCTCTCCCTTAAGAGACTTTTTTTTTTGGCAAAACTGCAATTCAAGAAATATTACTAGACTAGTTGGAAGGTGATTTTTATAGGGTAAAAAACATGGCAATTTTAGAGAGCGTGTAAAAAAATATCAATCCCAAAATAAGATTTTCTAATGTTTCCAGCAGTTTAAACATGAAAAATATAGTGAATTCACTCAAAATGTAATCCCAAAAACAAAACATTCAATAATGTGTGCTGTATTTGATGTAAAACATAAATATTTAACATGAAAAAATTACCAGGTTTTATCTAAAGATCTTTTAACATTTTGCAACAATAATTACTTCAATTAAACTTAATTTCAACAAAGCATACGCATTACATTATTTTTTAACATTCAACAATGAAAACCTACTTATCTTAATGAAACCATACATATATCAATAAACCATGCAAATCAAACATTGCTGTGAGGCATGATATACATAAGACGATACAAACGTCCTTAATAGAGTATGAAGATAAATTTTTTCACAATTCTCATCTGTTACAAAAGGTTGCATTTATGCGAAGACATCAGGAATGAACGCAGAAGTCACAGAAGATGCAACCCTTGAAAATGGTACACATCCATAGCTCAGTTCCATAGTAAATTACAGCTATTGTTTTGTACCAGCACCTAAAATTTATGTAAATTATTTGTAACTTATTTCAAGAAATGGAACTGAAATATAAAAAATTATGCAACAAAATTCCTAAAAAAATACATCTTTGAAATGCATTAAGTCTTGATAAATTTAAGACAGATAATTAGTATTGCAATCTAGATTTAATTAATTCTGAATGATATATCCACGTGATTGATGATTTAATGCAAGATAAATTTCTCTTACTTAGAAAAGACAAGATCATTCTAAAAAATTACTTCCATAACTAAGGAAAAGATTATTTCCATAACTAAGAATGGATTATTTACAGCATTCATTAATCTTTGACTTGATGTCACACCTACAGATTCAACAGGTAGATTACTGTAACATTCAACAAACAAAATTTAAAATTTGGGGAAAAAAGAAATTCCATAAAGTAATTTAATACAGAACCAAAAACAATCCAGGTTTAACAACCCAGCCTAATCTATATACAATAACAAAACTAGATTTTTAAACATGAATGACTACCATGTGATTCAAAAATAAATTAAGTTTAAAAACTAATTTTTGTACAGAAAAACGTTATTTTGCTATCAAAAGGAAAAATTCGATCAAAAGATAGAATAGGCGCCAATTTTTAAAGACCTCAAATCTAATTTGAAATTATATTTACTTCTCAAATGAGTAACTAAAACAATGTCAAATAAATTTTAAACATGACAAACATTTGTTTAACTATTAATGATGAATGCTATAGTAGCTATCCAAAAAATCATACCCTTAACTATCATTAAGTTCACAGCCAAAAATATCTTCAAAATGGCCTTGATGACAAAAGTTCCCCAGTATTCAAACGTCTTCTAGGAAGTTCGCCAAACATTTCAGTTCCATCACGCACACTACAAGCCAATGCACGAATGCTAGCTGCTATGTCAATTGGGGCTTTTGGTGGGGATTCCTACAATAAAGAGATGAATGAGACAAAGATAATTTTTAACATAAACAAAAAATTTTGAATTTTTAAATCTGTAGCCTCACTGACGATAGATGGAGTAAAAATATCATCAGTTTGTAACATTAATAAACTACATAAAAACCTATCAATGATTTAAAATTCTAATCAAAGTTGAACAATTTACTAAAATATCAAGTTTCAATATAAGATGAAGAACCCAGAGAACAAAGGTTTAATTACAAATCCTGCCTTCGAAAACTAGTAGTTTTCCATTGTAATTTTGAAAATTATTTTAAAATGTTTCATTTATATAAACTGGTAGACAAATAGCAGACATTTAATAAAAAGAATATATATTATGAATATATTTTAATTTTAAGTTGACAAATCTTAAACACATAAATGAAAAATTCTTCATGACAAATTTTATTCATCTTTATTGATGTAAGGATTTTAAGAAATCGCACAAACCAAGTAAATATAACTTAACTCAGCACTTTTTTGATTTTTTTAAAACTATCAATTTAACAGCAACAATATTTATGATGCATCACAAAAAATATATAGTTCATAAGCTTAAATGTATATTAGACAAAAAATTAATACCTTTTCTTCATCATCGTCTATAGGTGGGTGGCGTGAAAGTTTAGTAAATGCTGGGATAGACATGGGAAGAGAATTTCCATAAATGGATCGCTCTTCTCCTTTCTTTTGAAAATCAGATGTTTCACTTTCTGAATCTGTTATGAAAAAAAAAGCCTATGAGTTTTGATAATAATCAGATTAATTAATAATAACTTGAGTGAAGGAAAAATAAATTACTAATTTAGAAACAAGCAAATTGATAAATCTTGATATTTTTCATGAATTAAGTCTGACAAAAAATCAAAAGAGACAAAATGAAAGGATAAAGTTCACTAGAGTGCCTTGCAAAATCTAAATCTATCTGACAAAATAAAATTTGTGGAGAATTTGAGTTGGGTTTCAAAAGCAATCACTCGAATTCATACGCATTAGAGTGAAATCTTGACGCATCCTAGAAAGCATACGATAAAATAGAAATAGTAAATTAAAAATAAACAAAAAATTTCCTAAGTGAAAACTACAATAAATGAAACACTAGTTTTTAAGGAGAAACAAATTTTAAGGGCAGTATTTCCTAAAATGTCAAATTACTCAAAATACAAATTCTTCATATTTTTTTAAATTCTAACATAGAAACAGATGACAAAATAATGTGAAACATTGGCTACTTAAGAAAATGATAAAAATAATATATTGATGTGCAATTTATGATTAATCAGTTAACTGTCACAGAAACTTGGAAATGTCACATTTAATAAAAGAGATACAATTTAATTTCTTCAATATATTTTAAAGTTAAAACTATTAATATAGAATGATTACAATAGTATTAAAGAAAGTTACAGCTAAAGAAAAAAAGACTTGAAACAAATTTGAAAGTAATAAAACACAGAACATTTCTGAATGGATGGCAATAGGTTCATGTTGCAATCAAATAAATAATATTTATTTAACCAAAATAATCTCGTTAATTGAAAATAATTTAATTGAAAATAAATAAATTTAAAATAAATAAATTGAAATAAAATTAAGTGCATTAGTTGAAAATAAATTAAGAAACATAACAAACAGAAACATAATAAAGTTAAGTTACTAAAAATATTAATATATTGATTACCTTCACTGTCTCCATCAGATACACCAGAAAATGATTCTTCCTTAGTTTCAAATTCTTCCATATCAAAAACACCTTTGTATTAAAAAAGAAAAAAAAAAAATCAAGTGAATCTTTTTTTATGTAAAAATATAATGAAAAATAATTTTAATTACAATAAAGGAAAGGCATAAATAAAAAAAGCTTGTTGAAACTTTGAGAAATTTAATCATACTAATATAGCATTAATATATATTAACAATAATATAATTTTGGGATAATAATAACAGTTAAAGGATAACATTTCTCAGTGAAATTAAAAATCATATCTTTTAAGATATTTGAGAATAATTTAAATCTGAAATATGGTAACTTCAGCTTTTAGAATTTTTGTTGAAGATATTTTTCAGTGATATTAAACTAACTAAAACATTAATTTTTAGAGAAATTAAGAATTTGTTAAAACTTTTATAGCATATCAAGTCATTACTAATCGATTGTCTGACTTTAACATGCATGTTTAAATTATTTATATGAAAAGCTGGTCAAGATTCCTCCAAATAATTTTAATTTTACAATCAATATGAAAAATAAAAAATTAATTATTTTTATGAATTTTAAACAATAATTTAAACTGAAATTATAAGTTTAGAACAGTTTCACTAAGTAATAATGACATTGATTTTTATGTTTCAAAATATACTCCTTGAAAATTTTATATCTAAAAATTTTTAAAAGCATAACATAAAAAAGAAAAAAATAAAGAACAAGATTTTAAAACACTTTATTCTCTACAGATACCCTATTTATTGCAACTATGCTTTATTATTTATATTTTCATGGTCGTCATATCATATTTCGATAGTTTTTGCAATAAATGACATTTTCAAGAGACATTTCAAGACAAATGACATTTTCAAGTTAAAATAACAAGTAACAGGTTAAACAAGTAACAGCAAAATAACAAGTTGAATCTCCAGAATGCTTCCTTTAGTCAATCTGGTTTTATTCCCACATTTTAATTAACTTTGTAAATTATTGAATGTGTAAGTAAAATCAACTCATTTAACCCATAGAGAAAATTGAACACTAAAAAGTTTGAAGGGTTTACTTAGTGTTAATTAAATAAAATCTAAAAAAGTAGTGTGTTTCTAATAAATAATTGTACATGAAAAATGAAGGAAAAAAAACCATTTGAAACTTAAAATATGAACTAATGTTAAGTTCACAGAAAAAATATATAACTAAGCAGTAACCTTACCACCAACATCAATACTAGCAGGAGCTCGCTTTAGCTCACGCTTTCCTTTTGTCCTTGAGCGAGATGGATTCTAAAAGAATGAAAAACACTTTCATGCTTTTCAAAGATCAAAATACATTTCTTTACATATGAACAAATATGTTCTATTAATTAATTGCAGAAAAACAAACATATTTAAAAAAAAAAATAAGTAGAAAATCATTCAATTAGGAAAGAATATGCTTCATAAAATTTCACTTACAGATACAGTTCTCCTAAGAGATCGAACTCTCTGTTGTTTGACAATTTCCTCAGTAGGAATCTCAGATGTTTCACTTCTGTCAAATGCAGAATCTGTAGAAGCAGATGATTCATTGGCTAACATAAAAATTTAATAGAATTTAATAATAAATATATTTTGCTGATGAAATATTTATGATATTCAATATAAAAATAACAATGGCAAGAAAAATAATCACCAGAATCCCTGTTTAAAGCAGATGAAGAACCCAATGAATTTTCACCAGAACCTTCGTCATGACTATTTCCACTCTCTTTACATTTAAGCATTAAGTACACCATAGCTTGCTTATGCTTCCTCACTTGTTGTAATAAGTTGTTGTATTTCAATTGTTGTTCGTCATTATATTGACTAAAATATTTCAAATCAAATTGCCATTTAATAATTACATAAGAATTTATATGCTAAACCTACCATAGATCTAAAATCATAATACTTACCGTATACGAGTTTCCATAGCTCTTTGTTCCTCTTTTAAATAATTGGAAACTTGACTCTGAACAACTTCTATGGAACTTCCAATATTTCCATTATGGAATTCAACACCTGAAAAAATGCAAATGGCATTAAGATATTTGATTCCTTTTCCGCTTAATTTTATATTCCGGATAACTGAAGTGATATAACATAATAGGACATTTGGAGGAGCTAGCATTGTAAGAAATAAAAATTCAGGTCAAAAATACAAATTATTCACATATTTTGAGAGTATCACAGATGCATCTATAATATATTTTACATCCATCAATAATTTGGAATAATTTATGCTTCGATACATAAAAAATTTAGTTAAAAAAATTTCTATAAAACTTCTGTCACCACCTTTTGATTTCAAATATCCAGACAGAGTAACATGTCCATGCCCTTTCACATTGTGAAGAAGTCTAAATGCTTTTGTATTTTTCAAATTAACTTTTGTTTATCAACAAATCTAAAAATTTAAGATAATTAAACTCATTTATGTTGAATTTTGTTTATAAAATCTAAAAATACCATGTTCTATATTTAACAATTTAACTAAACAATTAAATAATGAATTAAGTTTTCAAGTTAAATTTAAATTGAAGTAACATGATTTTTAAACAGTTTGTGTTCACATTTTTTAGGTACAGTCATTTTGTAAATCTTATAGCCATTTTATACATATATAAGCAATTCATCTGATACCTATAATAATATAACCTTGATATACCTATAATGATAACCTTCCTAACAATAACTATTTTTAATACTCTACATTCTAGTTTTCCTTCTTGAACCAATCCAGCCTCGTATTTTTAATAAGGCTACTAGTATATGATTTTTCAGCTTTAAAAAATATTTTAAAACTAAAATATGCATTTACATTAAAATTTTTTTAAGAAATACTGGATAAAACCTTCATTTTTGGATATGAAAAGATGAGATTATTCACAATTTTAAATAAGGACTGCTAAAATAAGGATGCTCTGAAAATATATTTAACTTATTTGGACATTAATTAATTTGGATCCTGTAATATTAGTTCAGTAAATTGAACTTAAACATTTACAATAGCATGTACTATTTTTCAAAATAAAACAATTTTTTGCATTACATATTTTAATCATAACCTAAAAAGATAACTTAGCATGTGCATATTTATAACAATAAGAACATTCTTTAAAAATAGAATCTCTTCAGCATATTTTTTAATTATAATTTAAAAAGGTAGAAAAGATCTTGCAGAGTTTTATAATTGATAAGGAAATAACAAGAATTAAAGAAAATTTTCAGACAATGGACAATGCAAGGTGGATAGTCTCATAACTGTTTTAATTTTCTTGTAAATATTTGCCTTGAATTTTGCTGATCTCCAAAGCAAAGAAAGAGGTTTAACTAGCTTTGTTACCTAACAAACTCTGCAAGTTGTTGTTAAAATAGGCTCACATCAAAACTGTCCCTTGTTTAGATTTGAAACAAAGTTGAGACTAATTTCTAAGATTCTGCCAATCTCTGCTAGCAGTTAACTTAGTTGCTATGTTACAGAAAAAATAGATCACGCATTCTTCATTTAATAGTTAACCATATTAGGCAACTTATTCAAGAAATGAGTTAGTACTTTCTGCATATTTATTGTTTTAAACTGTTTTTCTAACCACATATGGCATTATTTAAGTGAAATTATATACAATATTCTCATTAAGTGTTTTTTGAAGGGCAGTCCACTCTACTTGTGCTTTTTGATTCCAATAAAAGCACCCTCTTTGCCCTTTAAAAAAAAAAACAAGCAGCCATCCCTCAAAAACACTACCTTTTAATTCATATTACATTTTGAAAAAAATTAATTCACTGTTTAAGTACTCATTGGTAAAATTATCTGTGTTTATTTCTGATTAATATTACAAATATTTACTCAGGTAGGATTACTCTCAACTGGTTAAATTTTGAATAAGTATCTTAGGTAATATTAATAAATTTGAATAGTTTTAAACCTATTTTTTAAATACTTTTTTTTTAAATGCACCTTTAAATGCTTATTTTCATATTATTTTCAATTTAAATTATAGAAAAAAACTTTCAAGCTCTTTATAAATTAATAATTTTTTGTTACTTTACTTTTCATTCGAAAAAAAGAAAAAAAAAATAAGCAAAGAGTTTGTGTTTTAGTATGTCTTTTATTTTCATAAACAAATTTTTTTTATATATCTTGATAATGAGAGAGAATTACTTTTTCAAATAATATTATGAGAGGATAAGTGAAAAATTGTAAAATTCAGTTATTACATAATACAAATTTTGATAAATATTTAAGATGTTAAGAGAATGCCCTGACAAAACTCAAAGTGTCCTTTTCAGAGAGGAAGCACCTTGTTCTTTTTTATTCCTAGGGAGAACTCTGCTATACATAATAAAAAATTATACAATTGCTACAAATTGATATCCTAATAAAACTGAGTACAAGTTCAATAGATATATGAATACTACTTTTACTATTTTTGCTAGTGTTTTATGCATTACATAGATTGGTAATAAAGATACAATAAATGTAAAAATAAAATGCTTACCAATATTTTGAATGAAATTATCATTTATTTCTGGCAAAATCAGTTTGAATAATGAAGAATATTTCCCAGACTCCATTAAGGATGATATATGAACAGGATCAGTCTACAAAATAAGAATGAACAACATGAACATAAATAGTTTGAAATTAAAATAACCAAATAAAAAAAAAGAACGAATACAAGTAACCGAGTAAAAGTTTAAACCTAAAAAGTAACAAATAAATCAAACAAACAGCCTATAAATTAAACAAAAATAAATATAAGTTATTTTTAGCTTCAAAAACATGACCAGGCTCAAAAAATAGCTTAGGTTTTTTGAAAGGAAATTTAAGAAATAAGACAATTTAAGAAAAATTTAAATAATCAATGCATAGTCATTTCCATACAAATCGGAAATTTATTTTCCTACATAAAGTGCATGTTGAATTGCTGCTTTGTGTCTCTGACAGTGTCTACCTATTAAATTTTAATTGTAATAAAATTTTACAAAATTATTAGTTGCTTCATATATACATATATAAGGCAAACTTGGCACGTGGCCAAAATAACCCATGTTATTTACTGTAGTTTTTAATTGAATTTCAAAGTTTATATAATCTTTTATAATAATTCATTTTAGTTGGAACTAAACATGTACTATTATATCTAAGTTTTGTGTACTTTTTCTCAACCAGCTTAATTTGCATAACATTTCTTTTCCTATTAATATATTTTTTAAATATAAATATATATCTTTATTATTCTATTTTAGTTAATCCTTCTGGTTTAAAGTGAATAGAAATAGTGAAAAATATTTACTTTTAGAAGAATGAGAGTTAGATGACTGGGAGCCTTGTGCAAAATTTGCATTTGACTCTAATAAAAACTAGACTTTAACAGCAAATATAACAATTTTTTGATAAAATAGAATTCAAATGAAAACAAATACAAAAACAACTGTTTCTTTCAATGTTTTTGGTTAAAAATATTTTAGAAATTAACTTTACAATTACATAAAAAAAAAATGTTATAGCATCATAATCAAACTTTTTAAATACGTTTAAATTAATAAATCACACATAATAATAATCAAAACTACAAATAATATAATGTAATCACAATTATAAATGGCACACTAACTTGTCCTAAATGCAATAGATAAATTACACACAAAAGAAATAAATCCATTAGAAATTATGACATAGAAAAGTTTTGAGTAAAATTAAACAAATTATTTTCTAAAAATACTGTTTATCTGTCATCTTTGATTTGCTTTAGAAATACAAACTCTTGAAACAATAAGTATAAATTAACAAAAAAAAAAAAAATAAATAAAAATAAAAAAACATAAGTAATGAAATTTACAAAAAATATAGGATCCTTTATTGAGACACAAATAGTGTAACAGGAAAAGTAGGAACATAAACACAGTAAAAAAACTTAATTTAAAAGTGAAAATGCTTAACACACCTCACTCGCATATTGAGAAATAAGAAATTAAGAAGATAACAGTTGGTTATATTGTATTTTAAAGAATGTATAAAATTTTACATCAAAATATAGGTACAATACCTGAGCTTGCATGCTGACATATACTTTATCATTATCATATGCATGCTTGGCAAATACATCCATCATACAACAAACACATGTGGTTACAGACCAATCATCAACAAGTCTTTCCTTGCACAATCGTTGTTGAGACTGAAATCATAAAAGATAAAAAGTTAATTGAAACTCATTTAATTTGTTTAAAAAATGTAGCTAGTTTTAATCAAAATACTTTTCATGATTTTAGAGAATCTTAGTATATCTTTAAGAACAAGGGTTTTTGTTCTTTAATAAAACAAAGGTTCACCTCCCGACACTTCAGCTTTAAATAATCTCAGAAAATTTGATTTTCACTAAGTAATATGTAGCTTAGAAGAAATAAAATTCATAAATAAAATAAAAACATTTTTTTTTAAATATATCAATTTTCTAATTTTATTAATTTTTTAAATATTATGTAATTTTTAAATTATTTTATTATTTTTTTTATTTATTAAGGAAATGATTCACTTTTTATTTAAGCATTTTTGTTACATGTTGCAGGATTCTTTTATAGTGAATTTCTCATAAAACAAAATCTACTAGCAAGACTCAAATAATGAGATATTTATCGAGCATAAAACAGTCTTGAAGGTAAATCAAACTTCGAACCTAGGGGTGCACAACCTTTTGGAGTGAAGGGTACAGCAGATTGACCAATGCCCAAATATTTAGTAATGTTGACTACAATTGTGGTAATTTATGTATAAACTTCATTGTTTTAAATACTAAATTCTTTTTATCGGTCTATTTCATAATATATAAACAAAAAATAAATGCTTTTAAATATTAAAATTCATTCAAACCAAAAGAACATAAAAGTGATACTTTTTAAAAAATAAAAAAAATTCCTTTGAATCAAATTTAAAAGATATAAGATGAGGAAAATGTAATGCCTTTTTTTTCCTATCACATCACACGATGTAAAGGCTTTATTTAAAAATAAAATGTGATAATGTGATGTCCGTTGAATAAAAGTAAAATAAACAAATATTTTTTTGAGCAATGTTAATGCAAATTAAATATTTTAATTTAAGAAATTTCAGGGTTGTCTAAAATAATTTAAAATAAAACATATTAAGCTCAAAATAAGTTGGGAACAGATTTATCTTTATTTATATTTGGTGCATTATTAGAAATATTATGAAAATTAAAACCTTTAGGTTTTTTAAGCCACACAAAAATTATAATTTTTTTTTAAAGAAACAGTAAACAGTTTTTTCCTCAGTGTTCAAATTTTACGTGTTGCAATAATATTGTATTAAAATTTATATAATTATTTTTAATTACTGCAACAAAAAAAATTATACATTTTTTACTTAAGTTTTTTTTTTTAAATATTGTAGGATATGATTATAGTGTATTCCATAAAACTGAACAAAGTTTAATCAAACTTCTAACCTTTCTTATTTTTAACTAAATTCACGTAATTAACTAAAAATTCTAACCAACAAAAATAAAATCAATTATCACTTTGTCAATCAATTATTACACTAAGAAGAAAAAAATTTTTTTTTTTAAATTTGCTGAATAAAATTAAATAATTTTTCCAAAATATTATAAATCCTTTAAAAAGTATTTTAGGTATAAAAAACTATTTCCTCTTACATATAGTTCAATAATTAAATGCATATTGCAGAGCTGTAACATGCATATTGCTGAGCCGATGTCTATTTACTATATTTTAATATTCTTTCTCGCATACTGGTTAGGGTATAAACTTAGAAAAAAAAAAATTCACGTCTTTTGGGACACCATAAAAATTTAAGGTGAGGAATTAAAAGAGAGAAAAGAAATACCAGCCTGAGCCCCAACTCGAAAATGGCTCAATCATGCTAAGAAGTTTAATATGCTTTACAGAATGTAAAAAAGGTTTGCTTTATTTTAGAAACAGACAACCAAAATTTTTGTAAATGAGATAAACAAAGCTTCAGTTTAAAAATGGTGCACAGGGACGAGCTTAGGGCTTAGCAGCCCTTGGCGAACATTAAAGCATTTTTTCAGACTAAATCAAAATCATGTTTTATTTTATAGAAATATATATATATATATATATATTATGAATAAAATTTTTTAAATTTCAAATCAGATTTTTTTTTAACTCTTTTCTTGTTTAACGATCAAAACTATGACAAAATGTAAAAATAATGCTTAATATTATTTAACAACAGTGCAGCAACTAAAATTTTTAACACTAATGATAAAAAAGGTTATTATATAACTATAGCTAACTAATTACTGAATAAATGAAGTTGGTTACTTTTTCTACCAAACTCAAAACCTTAATGAATTATAACTGTTAATAGAGAACACAATTATTGAGTAAAATATTTAGTAAGGCAAACAATTTGCGATTGGTGGATTGAGCTAACAAAATATTTAAGAGATAATAAAATTATAAATTAATTCACAAAACATGCCTCCCTCTTTGTCAAAAATCAATTTATTACTCATTCTTTTATTAACTTTCATTCCCTTCTAATTTAAAAGCTGTAAACAGATAAAGTATTTTTCAGCAAAATTTGTGTTTGAGGATTTACACAAATTTGTTAACTAATAAACTTCAAACTTAACCTGAAAAAGCAACATTATGTAAACTTTAAAAAAAAATTTACAAAATAAATAAATAATGAGCTCAAGAAAATTAATTATTCAATACATAACTTGAATTGAATTTAATTTTAAGAATCACTCTAAACAAATCAGATTAAAAGTTAAATAATTTAACAATTTGATTGCTAAAAATATTCATTGTTAATTTTTTTTAGAAAGATGGCTTTATTTTTATTTTCATGGACACAAGTGGTAATTTACATTTTTATTAAAGTATGCAACTAAAATTAATAATAAAAATGTATGTAAAGCCAAAATGCTTTAGATAAAGATAGTTAAAAAATAGTAGCTGGTTATACATAAAACTTAACATCTTAAAAAATATCCATATACTTGTAGCAGAATAATAAACTTGTTAATAGATATGAGGGGTCTGTCCAGATATTTTGTGAAAGGTCCGATTTTGTAAAATTATAAAAAAATTACTCGTAATTTGTGAATATAAAATAAACGTTAAGTCACATTCTTTCAACCAGAGTCCAGACTTTATGAATGTGCAAATAGGGTCCGGTTATTGAAAAAAACTTTTTCAAAGAGTTTTTAAATTGTAAATAGATACAAGATTATGCTCAACACTGTAAAATTATAAATAAAAAAAATTTAATTTTCAAAAATAAACAGCAATTTCTGCTTATAAATTAGAGATGCAACATACAAATATTTGGTATTTAGCCCCTACTGCTGAACACAGAATATTCATTTCGGAAGAAGCGTCTGCCGAAGACAAAACTTAATTCGTTCACATCCATCTTTATTTTCCCCCCTTGGATTCGATTAATAAAACAATAACAAAGATAAAAATTTTTTTGAAGGGTGCGATTAAAAGAAAATCATTTTGTGAAGGGTTCATTTTTAAGTTAAAATATTTTGTGAAGGGTTCGTTTTTATGAAATAATATATTGTGAAGGGGCTGCTAACGGACCCAAATTTCTTATAAACAGACCCCTGGATATTATTAATAATTTATACAAGATAAAATCTGGCAACAAAATAATGTCTGGTACTTGTGAAGCCTTAATAAAACAACAAAAACAAAATATTTAAACCAGATGATAAAAAAACAAGACTCTGAAATATATTGAAATTTTATTAGAAAAAAAAAATTATAAATTAGCTAAGAAAGTCTATTTTCAAGGGAAAAAAACATAAAGTACAGTAATTAGAACAGAAAAGTAACTAATTAGATAAGTATACATGCAAAATTTTATTATATTTACCATGGTAACTCCAGCTAAGTCCAAAGCACAGACATAAATCTTTGATGAGAAAAATGAATCATTTTGAACATTTTTCGGAACACCGGCATCTGAGGGATCTTGTAAATTTAAAGCACTCCCTCTAGTATGCACACGAACATTCAAACAAGAGCAAGTTAACATAATCATGATCACAGATAATCCTAGAAAAGAATTTCATATTTAAAACAGCTAATTTAAGTTATTGATCAACTCTCTGAGAGTAGAGCCCCTAGATAAGTGTGCATTTGATTTTCTCATTAACACACTATTTTCTTATATGAAAAATATGTTGCAGTAGAGTGACCACCTGAATTGGTGAAAGATTGTGGTTCAAACACTCAAAGAGTTAACAGAAGAATACCAGATTGCAGTAAAACAAAATAATGATTAAATGATCTACCCTTAAAATTTAAAGTAAAACATAACTCAATGACCAATTGAATAATAGAATAGAATATTTTGTAAAATACCTTTGAATGATTCTATACTAATTTTCAAAAATTCACTAGAGGTTACTTAACATTTTATTCACCGAATATTAAGTGTGGAACTAAAATGACACTCAACACTTAAAAATTTTTTTTAACTGGCATATTCTAGAATTGACACTGCTTGGAGGATTAATCAGAGAAATATAAAACTCAATTTTCAAAACAGAGTCATTTTATAATGTATTAAAAAAAAGCTGATTTAAATAATAAATAAATTGTATACTTTGGAGGGCAATTTAAGGTTCTGATTTTTTTAAAAAAAGTAACTATTTCATTATTTAATAGCTAATATTAATAACAGTACTTTTACTACTTAATAATTAACTACTTCATAGTAGCAATTTTAAAATGGACATCTGGGAAATTTAAAAAAATATATATCTTTAAGATTTATAGAAAATTTTAATGGATTTAACAAACAGAACTTCTGGATTCATTTAAGAAATTGTATCTTAAAAATTAGTTTGATGAGAAAATTCATGTGACCTTGTAAAGTATTGTTTGCCACATTTTTTGGACATTTTTCATGTCACCAATTGAATTTTAACAAAAACATATATTGATATTTTGATACTTTGGGATTATCCCCTCAACCTGCAAAGCTTGGGAAATGCGCAAATCCCTCAGCGCCATCAAAATGAAAAGCAATTTCTGAAATAAACATTCGAAACACATTAAATTTACCAAATAATCATATCATTAAACACGGGTGATCGTGAGCTCTAAAAAATCCTGAAAATTTCTTCACAAAATCATTAAAGACACATTTAAAAAATTTAATGTTTTTATAATTTAAATCAGTTATATTTTTAAAACATGAAATTCTAAATAAATTAATATGCAACATATTTCAAATGAAAAATTATGTATGAGTTTACTTTTATAATCACATTTATTATTCAACAAGAAAAAATATTTAAAAATGAAAGAGATGCTAAGTATAAATTCTAGTTCTAATTGTATATTGTATATTTTTAAATAAAATATACTATAATTTTTAAATATAAATGTGAACGATGATTTCTTGAAACTTCTGGACCTTGGATTTTCAGATCAAGGTTAGTGAAAAATCCGAAAATCAGGATTTGTGTAAAAATATGTCATAAAAATTGTAGAATCAAAACAAAGTAAAAACGTCTAAACATTAAATTAATCTTGTATCTAACCATATATATTATTACAAATCATTTCGGCAACCAAAAATCCTTGACAGCTTTTAAAGCACAAACAAGTCCTTATCATTGTGTAAAAGTAAAAAAAAAGAAAAAACAATATATTTCAACACACTATAGAAAACTAACTCCAATAGTCAAGGATTACACAGTAAATATCATAAAATTTGCGGTTATCAGCATAGAGACTACCTTTTTGATATAAAACGTTTGACAAACATGGTCGATGGGATAATCCACGAGAACAAATTTTTTTAATTTCATATTTGCATTATTTATTGTGTGATTCATTAGACTCAAAATTTTTTTATTGTTTCATGGTAACTAGTTTTTTCTCATGATATAAATGTATCTTAATAATAATAAATGTAATAAAATAAATGTATCTAAATGCATATTCTTAAAATCCATTGGTTGGTTTTGAATTTTTGAAAAGCATGTTTGTTAACCTGAATGAAAAGCACCATTTTATTCCCATTAAATCAGTTAAAAGTAATGAAATAAAATAAATTGTACCTTAATTTTGAGCTTTAATTAATTACCCTAACTTTGTAGGTAAGGCATTTCAAAATGCTTTGTCAAATATATTTCTGGTTAGTAAATTACATTGAGTTTAGAACTTATGTACTTATAACTGTTTATTTTCGTTTCATAAAAGTTAGCAAAGAATAAGATTTTCTTATCAAATCTAATATTTGTAACATATGCATTTCATTGTATTATTTTAACAGGGGATTCTGGATAAAATAAGTAAAGGTATTATAATTTAAAAATTTTAAACTGGAAAATTTGAGGATTAAAACTAGGATTATTATTATATATGCAAAACTGTAGGTAATATACAACAAAATCAAATATTTTAATTAGATGAATCAAAAATTAGGTTTTATTTTATTTTAGAAAATATAAACCTTGCATTATACAGTGAATTTTTCACTGGCTGTAAATTTTATACAATAAAAACAATAAAATTTAGATATGACAGCTTTGCTCAGCTTGCAGCTGATTTTCATCATCACCAATTTTACTCTTCATTCTGAATTATTTAACAATATGTAACTTTTATCTGATGTCATTCATTCTAACAAAATATACAATTAATTGTCAAGCTATTTTTTAATGAGAGAGAAATAAAGCATCAATAACAATCAGTGATGCAAAAAGCCTCTTCCCCTTTTTTCACAAGAAACCCCAACCAACTAGGCTACTGATTTAATTGGGTATTTAAAAGTTTTTTTTCTCTTTTAAACTCCTAGAGTATGTCTTGCTACATTAATTTAATAAATACCACTAATTTAATTAATAGTTTAATACATAATGAAGTCCTTAAAATTACATTTCATTATCAATGTTGATTGCATTGTAATAAATACATAATGTTATTTACATAACATTATGTAAATTACATAGATAATTAGAACACTTTTACAGTTATGAAAAATTGCTGAATTTTCAAATGCTCCAATAAAGTAATAATTTATTTTAATTCAAATTAAAGACATCAACTTCAAAGTCAATTTTCAACCTAAGATAAATTTTGTTTTAAAAAGCAAATAAATTAGTAAAAATTTACATAGCTAGAAAATATTACAGATCGGTAAAAACTAACTTATGCAATTACTAATTTAATAATTACAATTAAGAAATTCATGCACAAAAATATCCTTTAAAAACTATAATTATACATGTTTATTATAGAGAAAGTTTTGGAAACATATATATAAATTAACTATTTACATATTTATTCCATTGAGTTGTGTAACAGTCTATGTTGTATCTTTAAATAGTATACAATGTTGCACCTTGTTATAACAGCAATTCAATTGTATTGCGAATCAGTATCTTAAAATAATTTGGAGATACCTCAGTACATAAATGGCCTTATTTAGTTAAAAAGAACAGCAAAAGAATTTTTTTCTGTATAAAGAATGAAAAAGACTTTAATAATGACTATAAATGAAATTTTAGGACTTCACAAAAAACAAATGTAAATGACATTCCAACAAAAATTCATAAACATAAATATAACTATGTTGATCAAGAAGCAAAAATTAACAATTATAACATAATCAAATTGCATTTAAAAATTTCGGTAAATTATCCACAATGAAAACAAAAATTTATAAACAAGTTTGATCGCATCACATCAGACGGCAAAGTAAACTTTTAAGAAGCAGTTATGTTAATATATTCAGATCTATAATAGGATAAAAGTTTTGATATAATCAGTTTGAAAAACAACACTTACAGAACAATAATTCACTCAAAAAGCTAATGAAGTGTATCAAAGCAGATTGAATGATTGATTATTTAACTAGTAAAATACTAAACTTGACTAGACAGCCTCGAACTTCACGTGTTGCTACAGTATTAGAGACACAATAACATGTATAAGCATAATCATTTCATCTCTGTCACTCATAGAAATGATTTTCAGCCACTGAAACGCAGCTTACTGATTGGAGCGAACCCAGACCAAAGACTGACTGAGAGCTTCTATGACAAACTAATGATGCCAATTCTGCTTGGAAATCGCCAAATAATCGCCAATGCTTTCCTTTGTTTTATTAATTGAAAAGACATTTAGAATCGCCGCAATACAACATATAAAATTATCTTTCCTTAAATTTTACGAAATTTAAGATATATTTTTTGTTTAATTAATAAACGAAACGAATGCGAAGGAAAAAAACCTCGAAACTATTAATAATCTTTTTATTTAAAAAAAAAAACAACATATTTTAAACTTATGTGCAGAGATTGAAGCTATTCTTTTTTATTCCTCTGAGACAATTTTTGAGACACAGTTTTCTGATTTCATACACTTTTGAAATAGACAGACGGTTTTCGTTTCCCCTCCCCCCCCCCTCCCAAATTTGAGCATTTGCTTCAGTTTTTATTCTGAAATGCAACTGAGCGGTTGCTTTTTAAAATTTATTTTTATTTCCTATTCATGGTTTCTATATTTTATCGTCTTATTTATCTATTTATTTATTTTGAATTTCTTATTTTCCTAAAAATTCATCAATAATTCTAGAATGTTTTTTTTTTTTTCCTTAATTTTTTTCCCGGTTAGGTTATTTGTCTCAGCAAGTTTTAAAAATAAATGAATTAAAGCAGTTTTTAAATGACATTTTAATAATTTATTTATTTTGCTTAACAGTTCATAACATTAAAATGAAATACATTATTTTAAAATTAATATTAAATTACTTAAAGGATTAAATCACGTCTGCACAAATTAATTAGCATATCCCTAGGGTTTAGTCCTTTGATTTATTAAGATATCTTAAGTAAAAATGAGATTAAACGTTGTTACAATTTTCCGATTTATATTTTGAGCTCTGTTCATGCAATAGATCAGTTATATCAAATGTCTGGAAAATTTTCTAAACATCAACTGTATTTAAGTCATAAGTAAACTCATAAAAAAATAACACAATTTTACACCTTATGAGACAATTAAAATAAAAAAATTTCAGATTCAAGATATGAAAAAAAAAACTTTTTTTTTTTCAAAATAAATATCATTTCGCAAACTAAAAGAAGAAAAAAAAACGGAGACAATTTGCACAGTTCATTTTTTTTTTTACGTTAAAAACAAGTATTTACTGTTAGATCACTAATTATGTGTTCAACTTCTGCGAGTTAGTATTAATTTTATTCACCTATTGTCAAAATATACTGCTTTAACGGAAGCGACATCGAAACCTTTATGACTTGACTGCAAACTTTCAGAAATTCTTGATTATTTTGGTTTTTTCTTCTTCTTTTTAATAGTTTAACTTAATCCAGCCCATTTTTTACGGTTTGGTCTCTTATCTAAATTTGCCCAAATTTATTACGTAGACGAATTATATTTACAATTTTTTATAACTTTTTTTTTATTTAAAATGTACCAATGAGATCAAATGTAATTATTAACTTCTACGAATTAAACTATTAAACTTCAACGAACTAAACGTTTGAGTGTAGCGTAATTTGCAGAGGTTGTTAACTATATAAGTAAAATGACATTTTTGATTCCGGTTATGTAATTCCAATGAGTAAAACGATTCTTCTAAGTATGTGAGGCGACCACCATACATAAACCTTCCTAACTCACTCTGGCCAGTGGTGTTTGCCCTTTTCTATGGTGGTTAGCGCATCTGACTACCACTTTAGGGGTCCTTTGTTTGATTCTTGCCAACAGCCCACAAACATTTATCCATATATGTCATTTATCCACAAACATTTATCCACATATCAATTCATGCTACCAATTGCGCTCAGTCAGATCCTAATATGTTATTATATGAACGAACCTGCGGCGTAATTTATTTTCATGGATTAAATAAGCTTGGCTTAACTCCTGAAACTTTTATTTTAGTGTCTTTTTTTTTTTTTTTTTAAATACTGTTCAGAAAAAATAACGAATAGCAAGTATATATTATCTTTTTCTTAAAAAAAAGTCATATACTAGTGGCTTAAATGCGTTTTAGGAAAGAATTGACTGAGTTAAAAGCAGTGATGGGCATCATTCAAGAAAATTTTATTCATGACTAAATTTATTCAGAATAAATTTATTCTGAATGATTATTCACATGAAAATTTAGTCATTATTCATCATTCATTATGCAAATGTATAAAAAATTTTGAATAATGATTGATAAATAAATTCATTAGTCATGACTAATTTTTCTGAATAAAATTTGAATAATCAGCGAAAAATGCAATCGATATGTCTTTGTCTAAAACGAGATGCAAAACATCGTTTGCTCTTAAACGTTTTATTTTAGGAATTTAACTATAAAACTAAGACAAGTATGAATATTTATTTTTATGTTATTTTAACTTACTCCAGCGTAACATACTTAGTTGTGCTAAAAAGTAAGTTTATAACAGTTTAGTTACTTAAGTTCATTTTAAAATTTTGTTCTAAAATCTATAAAACACAATTTCTTATAGTTTTTGAAAGCAAACGATAATCTTATTTTAAATTTTTAAATAAAATTTTAACTTAAAAAATTAAACACTTTTTTGCCATGTAACCATTTCTCAAAAGTATGCATTATGTTAGACAAAAGTAAATTTCCTCAACTATTATATAAATATACTTGAAAAGGATTAACGTATTTGTAGTTGTCATAATCGTAGTCAGTGTATTCCGTACCCATTTTTGTTGACCAGTGAAGTTATTCAGTTATTCTTGACTAATGAATAAAGGATACTGAATAAAGAATAATGAATGATTTATTCTTTATTCAAAATATTTCTGACTAATGAATAAATCTTTATTCATTATTCAGAGTTTGAATAATTATTCATCATTCTTTATTTATTATTCTGAATGACAAATGCCCATCTCTGGTTAAAAGTAACATAAAAGGTGGCATTCAAAAAAACTCATTCGAAGAATTATCTTATTTAAAAAAAAAATGTATATATATATATATATATATATATATATATATATTTTTTTTTTTTTTGATTTATTTATTTTTTATTTTTTTATTTTGAGGTGCCAAAGTGAACATACTTTTTTTATTTGCTTAATAGTTCTTTTCTCTTTTATTTTTCTAATCTGTCTTAGTTTCTAACACCATTTGCTTTTGTTATCTTGATTATGTATTATCAAAAATTTTTATTTTGGGCCTAGCGTAACATAGTCAAACTTGGTGGTTGTTTCGTCATTAAACTATTCAATTTATAGCTTATACAAGCCACAAATAAAAACGTGTCAAAACATTTTTCGCCAATTCTGTCAGCATCTAGTTTTAATGTCACCTTGTTCTTTCAACTATAAGTGTTGACAGGTGCATATTTCGAAAACACCCGTAGCAATTTTAAAGAAAGTAATCATTATTAAAAAGGTTTTGAATCGACTATTTTAATATTTTTCGTCTTCTTTTAGTTCCTTTTTGTTAAGCAGATAAATAAAAATGGAATTCAGAATAGTCTAGAATATAAGTAATATAGATTATAGAATAAGAATATTAATGGTAGAATATAGTATTCTTTAAGAATATAAATAGAAAATAATATTCCATAAGAATAAAAATAATAGAATAGAATATAGAATTGAATGTAATCTTATCTCTTGTAATCTTGTAATCTCGTATGTAATCTTATATTATGCAAATGTTCTCTCCTGGAAATCAAGAGAAAGAGTAACCAGTTCAGGCACTGACCGTATTGTTTGATTAAAAACAAGAGAACTTTTGCTGTGACAGTCTAATGAATGTATCTGCATATCAGATCTTTTATCAGTTTCAAGAACGACGGGGTATAATTAATTATAAATACCTCAACAATGTAAATTTCATTAGCTTGCATTAGATATTCTAGTCAAAAAGACAAAAACCATTTCCCAAAATGGTTGTTTTACATAAATTAAACGGAATATTTTTCGTTAAATTAATTGAGTATACATTTTTTTTTTGACATGTTTAATAAGATGCGTAGTGCCAGTGTCTAATTTATCATAAGACCGGGGAATTCTGAATGTTACTTTTTTTATATTCTCCTTTAAAATAATCGGCAAACAAAAATTGAAATTAATATATCTTCAATTTATTAATATATCAGAATTTAGTTATGTTATAAATCATTTAAAAGCAATTTGTATATAAACAGCAAATAAATTTGGTTTAAAGTTACAATGGATATGGCCCCTAATGTTTTGTAAATCAGGCCCTCCGTAGTGAACTAAATAAGAGTATTTAATTAACTAACTGGTGAGATGTTGCAAGCCCTACAACGGATTTCATTTTCTAAAAAGTACTGCTTTTCTGTAAAAACTTATCTGTATATACATGAGTATTAAATTATATCAGAGTATTAAATTATATCATTATAAATTATACATGTATTACTTAAATTAAATGTTTTTCAATCCAATATTTATTCTTCCGAATTACTTTCCGCAAAGTAAAACCAAAAATTCCCTCTCTATAGTATTGGTTTGTTGCTTCAAGATTTCTTTTTCCGTATATATTCTCTATCCACTTGAAAAATAAACAAAAACAATGTTGCATTTGGCATTATAGAATGCTTTGCTAAATTGCCAAATATGGGAGCCACTTCACAAAAACAACAGCTTGTCTCGCCATCTAGTGAGGAGATCATTCGCCCTTGAGGAAAAGTCTTCTCTTTTTATACAGCGGTATTTAAAAAGGCTTTCCAATCGCATATAATCAGGGCCATTTTAAAGACAGGAATTGAATTTACTGCAATTTTTCGCCTTAGAATTCTAGCCACTTCCACTTGAATAAGAGAAGAGAATGGTAAATAGTAGTATAAGAGGTCCGGGTTTTTATCATTGCCGCTCTGTCTCTGAAGATTATTCAATAATAGAGCGTTAGGAGTTAGAACAACGAAAATAATTATCATAACGGTGCTGCTTGAAAGTTTAAAATAGTCATAATTGTATTTTTGGTTGAAACATATTTTTATGATGTTATTATTATAATAATGACAAGGTTCATTTTTTGGTAACTATTAATAAAAACTCTTTTATTTCATTTTGTTAAAAAAATTCAGTATAACTAGTTCAGTAATAGTGTTAAGTGGACTAACACCATCGGTTTTCCTCTTAATAAAATTAATAAAAAAATAGGGTATTTTTAGGAATTACCCTTAACACATGCTTAACAAATTTGGCATATTTTTTTTTCTCTTTTTTTTTTGTTTTCTTTTTTTCAAATTTCTTTCTACCTTCGTCCAATGATATCATTTACTTAACTCCTTCATCCTCGCCCTTAATTAAACGTCTATTAGTGATCAATATCCTGTATAAGTTTTTTTTTTTTTAAATAATTTTTTCTCTTAAAAATGTCTTTAATCCCGTTTAAATCTAAATTAATATTTATAATTTTGATAAATTTCCGTGAGTTATTTGGTATTTTAGAGCAGCTTCTACAGAAAAGATTTTTATTTGTACTAATAGTTTCTCTTAGGAGGAGATGTTTTAAAAGTTAGGACATATAAATTTATTCTAAACTTGAAGTTAAGTCGCATGATTTACCACCTTAATTGTTTCTTCTCACAAAATATTTTTCAAAAAAAAAATATTATGAAAAAATGTTGTTGTTTTTTTTTATCATTAGAAAAAAAGTATAATCTAATAATAGCGTTTCTTGACCTCAACTTTTTTTCCCCTTAATGCTGAACATCATACTTTTCAGTGTAGAAAAATATCAGGGTGTTTTTTCATTTTTGGTTATAATGAAAAATGTTTCAAGATTTTTTTTGAGAGAAACAAAGAAATATCCTGATCCAGTTTTTTTTTTTTTTTCACAAGAAGGGAAATAATATTCTTTTTAACTGGAAACAAAATTAAAAAGGTGTTTTCTGTTTTTGGTCATAAAAAAAAATAATTTTCAGCCGAAGTAAGTTTTTTTTTTAAAGTGAAATAACTATGTCCTTCGAACTTCTTTCTCCCCCCCCCCCTATAATGTTAAATATACTTTTTACGTAAAATTATTAGGTATTTTTTTTTGTTTTTTTTTGTTTTCGGTCATTAAAAAAATTAAAAGTGGTTTTCAGCCAAAATATTAAAGTTATAACTCAGTTCATTAAAAATTTTAAAAAAAATTAAAATTGAAAATTTTCTTGACTTTATTTTACGGCAAAAAATTAAGTATTTTATTAGTTTCTTATTGTTTATGAAATGAGAAAGATTTAATTATTGAGATTGTACATAATTATTGTTTTTGATATTCTAGAAAATGTATTTATGCTTATTTGCATGGAAATTAAAAAAAAGATGTTTTCTCCAGTTTGGAATTTGATTAAATTTTTGAGTCTGGTTTTCTCCGTATTTCATTTTTAAACACATTTTTAATGACTGAGTGTTATTTGACAACACAATACCTTTAAAAAAAATGATGAAAAATAAAGGCTTTTCTTTATTAAAATAGGAGACATAGCACTTAAAATTGAAAAGTTCTGTAGATTTGTCTCATAAAAAGAAAGATTCATGAGGTGTATGAAACTATCATCAAAATAGGATTTTTTTTAAAGCTTGCTGCAAATATAAAAGAATCATACACAGAACTATTAAAGAAACTAGTTTGCCTCATAAAAAGTTTAAAAAATAAATAAATAAAAAAAAACAGTTAGCTGAATTGTGGTTTTCAGTATTTTGGGAAAGATGAAATATGAACTGCATAATTATGGGTACTAAACTATTTACTATATATTGAGAATAATACTTTCACTTAATACAGGGGGCTGTTTATAAGAAATTCGGACCCTTCACAAAATATCTTTTCATAAAAACGGACCCTTCACAAAATAATTTATCTTTTAATCGGACCCTTCACAAGAGACACTCGATAGACATTTGCTTATTATAGTAAATGGGCGAAAAAATTTAATGATGCTGAGTGTTCAGCTATTATAGATATTTTCAAATCTACTGGCAATCGACGTATATTGCTCTAATATTTTGTTAATCATGTTTTTCTACTTTAATTCTAAGGCTAAGCTTGATCTAATTTCATTTATATTATGTACCTAAACCTCTTCGAAATCAAAAAAAATTTATAAATTCCAACTGTAGTATTCTAAGAAAATATTTCTACTTCTACAAACATCGTGTGTACATTCTTATTGATATTATATGATATATTTTTTTGTAAATAAATAATTTAGCTATATATTATTCATAAAATTAGTTGATAAAATATTATGTAAATAAAAATTAACCTATGTCAATATTTAAAAAAAATATTATAAATTGAAGAATAGTTTAGTGTGTAACACATTAGAAGTGTTACAAAACTAAGTTGTGTTATTTAAAATATGTCAATTGAAATTATTAAAAATGTGAGTGATTTTGTTTCCATTATTCGTCCGAAATGAATATTCTGTGTGTACCAAATATTTGTATGCTGCATCTCTAATTTAGTAGCAGCAATAGCTGTTTATTTTTGAAAGTTATTTTTTTTTATTATAATTTTACTGTGTTGAGAATAATCTTGTATCTATTTACAATTTAAAAACTCTTTTAAAAGGTTTTTTGCAATAACAGGATCCTATTTGCACAAATTCACAAATTATGAGTAATTTTCTCACAATTTTACAAAAACAGGACTTTTCACAAAATATCTGAACAGATCCCTGCTTAATATGTCTTCACTGACCAGTCTTCGTTAAATATATACTGAAACGTATCATATTTCGCATAAGGTGAAAAAATTTCTAATTTCCTTTAATTTCACTCTAAAAACCATCTGGCAAAATATTCTGGCAAAATTTTTTATTTTTATTTTTTTAATGACCAAAAAAATATTTTCTTGTTTTATATATTTTCGATATGAACAAATTTTAATTTTTTTAATGACCAAAAATAAAAAACTGTTATGTTAAAAATTACGGTATTTAAAATTGTGTGAAATTTTTTTTTTTTTTTAAATACTTATATATACATTTCCAGCATTTTAATAGTTTAATTATTCCTTCCTTATGACACCAAAATGAAGAAAATTTGGCTCATAAATAAAAAGTTAAGAACATATGAGCCACCTTCTCTAAGTTACACAGTTTTGTTAAATTGAGTCAAATTTCAAAAGGATACCTTATTCATTGTGTTAGTCCAAAAAAAATAAAAAAACTTTTATATTCAATTTCTATTATGCATTTTTTCCGAAAAAAAAAATCATCATAGTTTGTGACATGGCAGCAACTAGGTTCTATTTTTTTTTTTTTTTTGTTCCATTTCAAATGGAATGAGCCTACCTTGAACTCCAATACAGAGAAAATTTGCAGTGTGCAAACGATATTTTAAGTTACGAAATAACACACAAAATTATACTCTCTCTGAATAAACTTTCATTTTTTTTCCAGTGGATTCTGATTTCTGACCCCCAAAATATAGGGGGTAATATGGTCTGGGAAATATGGTCTGGAAATATGGTTGCAATAGTTAGGTCAGAAGTGCTATCTAAAAATTTGGACCCCTTAATATTAATTTTATTTTCTGCATATTTCGCCATATCTGGAGAACTTTTTAAGCAAATTGAAAAAATGTTGGCATACAACCATAAAATTCGTTAATCCAAAAATAATTTCATGGGGAAAATAGTTTTTAATTATTTATTATTATTTCCTTTAATAATAGTTGAACGAATTTTGAATTGTAAGGTATACAATTTAAACATCATTCTAAAAAAACGTAATTTTACATTTCAAAATACAAACTCTGAGTGAAATAGGTCAAATAGTTCCTCGGAAATCGAATTTTAAAATTACGTTTCATTCCAAATACGATTTCTTAGGAAATATTCGACCAATTTCGCTTAAATTTTGTATTATGTATTAATTTTGTATTATTTAATGATGAAAAAGTTGTATGCCTTACAAAGCAAATTTTTTTTCCATTATAAAAGTATTTAGGTCCGCTCTCCTAACCAAAATATTGGGACCATATTTCCAAACATTTTGAGGGTCAAAAATCCAAATCAGTCAACAAAACGGCATGTTTATTCAGAGAAAACACATTTTTGTGTCTGATTTTGTAACTTTAAAATATCGTCTGTTTTAATCAATTGACATATATGAGGTCCCCCCGTCAAACGATTGAGATAAATTCTTTGAACGGCAGTTATGATCTTGATCAAAATTTATTCGGGGTTATCCGTTTATTTTTTGCGCACTGTACAACACACTCTAATATTTTTAACAGTGAGAATCAGAAATAAGAGAAGCATTTCAACTTTGGTAGAACATAAACAGGAATAATAATAAAATTTGATTACATACTAATCTTACGCTAAATTTAAGCAAAATACTAGAAATATTAATCTAATTTTTGAATTTAAGAGCATAGCATTATTATGCAAGACACAACAACAGCCTTGCTAAAACATCCAGCTAACAACAGTATTGAAACAGCCTCGTGTGTTTTGCGTAACTTCAGTGAACTCGAGATAAGATTATTATTTAATAAAAAAATGTTATCTAATTCTTACAATCGAAGCTCTTTGAAGATTGTATTTCAACGATTTAAACTATATTTCTTTAAGATAGAATGTAAATAAAGCAGTTGATAAGATTAGAGTTCTAAAAACAAGATAATAAAAATTTTAAAAAATGTTTTCAACTTATTGTATTTAAAAAAAAAAAAATAATAATAATTTGAGATATTTTTCTTACTGATGCAGTGAAGATATTTTTTTTTTTTTTTAACAAAGCTGAGAAAACACTTTTTTTTTTACTTTAGTTAATTTCAAATTCTTTAAAATTAGTAATATTCGTATGAAATTATTTTTAATTTGACTAAAATTATTTCACATTACATTTTTTTTTTTTAAAAAAATGCGCATGAGTTTTTCAGTTCAATTTTTTATTTTTTATTTTAATCGTCAAAATGAGTTTATGTTTATAATTAATTTTATGAATGTAATTAATTGTATTCAGATGTTTAAGATCAAAAAGGTTGAAAGTGTTAAAATAAGATTAGTTAAAACGTATTTTTTCATTTTCCTTTTTAAAACCGAAAATATTTCTCTAAAAATTTTTTTTTTTATCTATGTAATTAAGTGCAATCAATAATTCCGATCGCATTAGGATTAATTTCATTCAAATGTATTAATCACATTACATAAAAAAAAATTTACCAAAACAAGAAAATTCCAGAGGGAGCATTTTTTTCCCCATGTGTATTTAATACGTAGTGCAAGAGGCTATGGCACTCAAACTATTATATTAGATCTTGGTGCGTGAAATTATGATAATATCGAAGTCAGTTCAAGCTTTTATTGCATGAAAATTACCCATAATGTCTATAAAATTTTATGTCTAATTGCAGTTTCAATAGAGTAGAAATTCTCAATAATAAAAACGAATTGTTGACGTGCGTTGATTTATGAGCTTTTTCCTTTTGAATATTACTAATAAAAAAGGAGGTAACCTCGTATTCGTTTAATTATTTCCACCAATGCAGCGATGGGTTTAAAGTATTTATTGTTTTTACCATGTTTGCAACATTAGAAACGATTTAATTTAGCGCTGTTTTTCTATATCCAGACTCTGTATCGATCGACTCTATATATCTATATCGAGACTCCACTGCATTCCCAAAAAAAAAGCGGCTATAAGAAAGATAAAGAGATAAATGCAATAACTCGTTGCTTAAATAATACGGGAAAATGTATTTTGATGTTTATTAAAACATCTTCGGGAAAAGTATCATAATGAAATATATAATAAAGAGGAAAAGTAATATAACAGCTAGTTCAGATTCCAAAAAAAAGGAAGAAATATTAGAATGATCAGTAAACAGAGAAAATGTAACGGTTATACATGTAATTAATCAATATTAGTAATATCATATTTATAAACATTCATTTTAATTGCTTGAAATCGAGCATTGTTTTTGTAACTGTAATACGTTTTAATATTAGTGCAAGGAAACAATAAAGTTAATTTATTTTTTCTACAGTGCTGAGTAAAAAGATAATTCAGAAAAAAAAAAGTTCCTGGTCTGCAGGAAAAGACTGTAAACATGAAACAAAGTAGTACTTATTTGTCAAACTACTACGCAACAAACCTTTCTTCATTTAAAAAAAATTATAGTAAAGAAAAAAAAAACAGTAAATTGGGCAGTGCTAAAAAAAAAAAAAAAACGAACAAAAAGAAATCACCCTGACTAACTTTTGTTTTAATGATGAGATTTTCACGAACTACGTGCCAATCTTAATGGTTCAAAAGGAATGGACTTCGAATATACCAATTAATTATACTCTGTTGCAAGTTAAGAAAAATCCATTATCTCTATGGAAAGAGCCTGTTTGCTTCTAAGTGCACGCCAAATGATGCCAAGCTACTAGCGCGAACAAATATCATCACCAACTTTTGAATTGACGTTACAACGCCTTCGTTTTGTGTGCTTTCTTAACGCGTGTGAAATGAGGAAAACAAAACTTATTATTGAATAATCATTTAACAAATAATAAGAATAAATAAAAATATTTAAAAATCGTAACAAATATATGCCTTTCTGTCATATTTAAAGAAACTGGTGAAAGAATAATAAATATTGTTTCTAGACGACAATCTTCTTCTACAGCGAAACAAAAGTAAAAATATTTATCTCGCATTTGATTTGTTAAGAGCATGAAAGCTTGAGACGCGCCATTTTTAGTGATCCAATCAAATCCAATGCTCTTGCAACCTCATATTGTTGTTTCTTTATAAGAAAGAATGTTCTCGTTATTTATCGAAATATGTTGCCAAATCTAAGATTCCCGCAAGACAACAATAACCTTTTTTTTAATAATAATTCTATGATATATATCGTAAAAGATAGCAAGAATTAAATTTCTGTGTGACGTGTTTAACATTTAAAAGCTTTTATATTGTTTTGAAAGCGTATTTGTATAATTTGATAACGAAATAAAACGGAACTATATGCAGTAGCGGATGATTACTTAAATTCCATACCTCAATGGTCTTTTTTTAACTTGCAGCGGAGTATAGTGCAGACGATATTCTGAGTTTTGACATTAGACACCTAAACTTAATTTAGAGACATACTTAAATGAGACACACAAAGATAATTAGGCGTACTTTCTAATCACGCCTTTTTTTCGATGGATTTTGATTATTGACCATCAAAAGAAGGACCAGCCCTAATTTGTTAAATATGGTTTCAGTTGTTAAGTCTAGAGAACGATCGGATTCATGAGTCCCTTAATGTTAATTTGACTTTTATTGTAATTTGCCTTACCTTGGGAAGTTTTTAAAGTAAATTAAAAGTTTCATTTAATTTGCATTCAATTATAAAATTGGTTTATTTGAAGATAATTTCTTGCAAAAACTATTTTGAATTATTATTTAGTATTTTTTATTTTATTATTTTGTTTATAAATGGTCGAAAAAATTTTGAATGTAAGGTGTACTAATTTTTAAACCATTTTAAATTATGTAGTTTTAAAAGACAAAATAATAAATAATTAGTTGTGATGCTTTATTTAGATTAAGTTTTAGATTAATTCACAAATTTCAATTATTTCAAAAATAGTGAATTAGTGATTTTCAGTAATTTAAAAAAAAATTTTTACCAGCACTTTATTTTAACTTTGAAAAATTAATAAAAAATAATGTATATTTTTAACTAATTGTTGAGTCTAATGCACGGATCTATTTTCTAATTTATATTTTTTAAATTCTCAAATCATTGTAACTTTTTAAAATTATATTACGAACCATTATAACGTTAAGTTATAAAAAGAACAAAGCAATCGAAGTATAACTATGAATTTTTATTAACAAACTTATTAATATTAAACAAATAAAATTCATATAATTAACTAAAAGAAAAAAAAACGAAAATATTATCAATAAACTTAAATTCCTCATATTTTATTATGTGTACGACCATCAAACTAAAATATTTCTGAACCGAATTACGGTATAAAGTACGATATTTAGGGTGCATCCGTAAATTTGTTCTGCCGTAAAATCAATTTTTAACGTAAAATATTAAACAGTAATTTTTACGATAATATTTATTTAATTCGAGTGATTAAGTGATTTTACGGTGATTATCACTATAAAAATTACGGTATATCAGATTTTTTGTTTCATATTTTGTTCCGGTAAAATTGGATTTCACGGTAAAAAGTACCGGCATCCTGAGGGCATTACTTTTTACCATAATTTGATCCGGAATTTTTTTCAGTGTAACAAAAGATATCGTTCAATTTTAAATGCGATAGTAAAACTTACAACCATTAAAAAAATTAATGTTAAAAGTTAAAAACTACTTTTATTCAAGAAAATTATGCGAGCGGGAAGTATAAAAACAACTTTCCTACAAAATAATAATTAAATATTCGCGACCACAGCTTCTATGATGAAATAAAAAACTAAACATTTAATTGCTTTTAGTATTCCTCATTTTTTAATACCTGAGTAAAAATGAATTTTCATAATGCAGCGATTTATATCTTCGTCATAAAAAGTGTTTACAAACTTATATTTTAATAATAATCTTTTATTTTATCGACAAACGTTCTCTTCAGTATGCTTCGATGAATAAAAAAAGATAAGTTATATTTTTTCGAAGTCATGAAATATTTCGCAAATACAAAGCCTACGATTACACCTTTTTTTGATTTAATGTGAGAAAGAATAAAACGTAAACATGCAGTTCTACGCTTAGTTCCAGTTTTATTAGGGTTATAAATAGTTAATCATCATTTCGTAATTTGATTCCCAGCTATAACAAAAGACTACATTTTTAATTTTGCAAGATAATACCATACAGGACTACTGATTATTTGGTACGTAATTTACTGGAGTACCCTGATCTTTAGCAGGTCATGGCTTGTACGTAACAATAGCTAATCATCTTTGTCGAAATGTATTACCGTTGTTATCAATATAAGAAAAAAACCGGGAAAGCAAGGTTGATGATGATAGGCATGTAATTTAATTTAGTTGTTATTAGAAAATAAAATTAATGTAAATAAGGTTTCTCAAGAAGTATGATGATTAAATTCTAAGAAATTGATATTTCTTATTGAAATAAATTTTAATTTAAAAACTGAAAATTGCTTGAATTGGCGTGTCCAAGTAATTGGCGAAAGCGACATTAAATTGACAAAAAAGCTTAAGTCATCTAAAAAAATAAAAAAAAATAAGTATAAATAGAAAAAAAATTTGATTTTTTTCCCCGTCTTTAAGAAAGAGCCTGGAAATAAAATAGTTTTATCCAAAGAAGGGTTAAAAGAAATTCTATTCAATGTTTTTTACGTTGTACAGTGGGCTAAAAATGCAGATCATCATGAATAACTTTTTATCTAATGATTGGATCTTTACTTTCTATGACCCAATCTGAATGGTTCAAGGAATTGACCTTAAATA
Source organism: Parasteatoda lunata (assembly GCA_949128135.1). NCBI lineage: Eukaryota > Metazoa > Arthropoda > Arachnida > Araneae > Theridiidae > Parasteatoda > Parasteatoda lunata. Next base: position 47,028,933 of record OX421980.1, read on the forward strand.
TGCTTATTAATTAATGCTGACGATATATTACGTTACGAAATCAGACACAAAAACGTACTTTATCCTAATAAACATATCTTTTTTGAACAGAGGAAAAGTTGACATGTTTCTTGCGCTCAAAATAGACACTTATCAAAACCCATCGATACATGAATTTATCTCCAGTGAGTCTTGACAATGGGCGTCTGTTTTGAGAGCTCGAAATACCTAAACTTTTTATAGCTTAATTTTTGAAGCTAATGAAAATGTTCCATTGAAAAGTACATCTTTCAGCTTCAGTTTCTTGGGAATATTTACTTCATCCTGCGTATACGTATATTTTTGTAAAATTTAAAATGAAAACTTGTTTAATAGGATGCTTTTGTTTTAAAAATGATCTATAAATAGAAAAAAAATTTAGTTAAAAAGATAAAAATTTTAATCAAAATCCAATTAAATAATTATTTATTTATTTATTATAACCATTTTAACTTAATATTTTGTTATGGTATCATCACTTAATATTCTGATAAAAACATTAATAAAACTAAGGAAGGAAATGCTGAGCTTTATTGTTATTGATAAAAATCTGATATCGTTAATTAGTTACTTCTTTAACATTATACCATTCTTCATTTACATTTTTAAATATTAAAAATTTTTCATTTTAAACAAACATTGTTAATAAAATTACATTAAACAAAATTCAAATTTTTTACTATAATTTTAGTATTAAATTTTATCTACAGTAACATTTAAAAATAAATAAATTTTCTAATGAACTTCTCAACATTCTTTATTTACACTTGAAAAAAAAATTATGCTCACATTAAGAAAGCTACCGTTTTGGTGTAAGAAAATTACATCTTTAAATGCATTACAACTTTTAAAATAAAAATTTTCGTTCAAAATAAATTATTATATCAAGTATTTGCGAATTTATGTTCGTAGCAAGTAAAATTGCGAACTATGCAAAGCAAAAAAATAAGTACATAAATAAATAAGGTGTTCAAAGAAATTGCTTCTAGTAAAGAAAATGTTGTTTTATTCATATGTAGTAAAAATGTTTTCTATAAAAAACGTAACACCGTATCAACCGCTGAAATTTCTTTAACATTTTTCTACGAAATTAATGTTTCTTTTTTTTATTCTAAGACTTTTTTTTTCCCGTCAGAAATATTTTTATTAGATTCATTTTAATTATTACACGCCATATTTTTTTAAACATGACGAACTATTGTAATTAAATACAATGATAGCTTATCGCTAAGAATTAAAATGTTATTAAAACCTTATTTTAAATAAATAACATTTTTTTTACAGTTTTTGCGCATTTTTTTTCTACAAGACTAATGCTTGATTTAATCTATTTTGCCTGTAAGACAATGTTTCTCAAAAGTTTTTGGTTGACGGCACATTAAAAACATCTAAAAAGGTTAGCAGCAAAAAATAAATAAATAAATAAATAAAAAATAAAAATAAATTAAAAAGCTGAATAATAATAGGATAAAATTTAAAAATTAAAACAATTTATTTAAGGATGGGATAGGATTCATGCGGCATATTTGACATAATCTCATTGAAAACAAGAGGGGTCGTGTATAAATGACGTCATCCTTGGAGAAAAGGGATTCTTAAAATGGTGAAAGTTTGAGAAGGGGGAAGGGGATACTTAGTAGTGTGACATAATACATTTTACTTAAAACGAAACATTTAAAATCAGCAGATAAATTATGTTTATATAATTAGTTTTCATATACATTTCTTTAAATATTTTTCATCGAAATAAGTACGCATATAGCCATTTCTGTTGGGTTACAAATATCATTAAAGCACTAAGTTTATAAGTTTGAAATATGATCTATAGCACGTGTTTCTTTTCTGAAATGCTAGTAAGTGTTTAAATATAACGTGACTCGTGACAAAGAGGAGTAAGGGATAATTAGAAACGTGACTTAGTGACAAAGAGACAGAGGGGTTTAAAAATATTGAAATAAAGTTTGACATCATTTATGGATGACTCCATACACTGTAAGAAATTCCGGATCAAATTGCGGTAAAAAATACTGGCAGTCTGAGTGCCGGTACTTTTTACCGTAAAATCCATTTACACCTTAAAATTTTACGTCAAAAAATCTGATATACCGTAATTTTTACAGAAATAGTTACGGTAAAATCACTGAATCACTTTAATCAAATAAATATTTCTGTAAAAATTATGGTATAAAAGTTTAAGATAAAAATAGATCTTACGGTAAAATGGGTTTTACGGATACTGCACTCGGGGAGCCAGTTCTTTTTACCGAAATTTTACCAGGAATTTTTTTACAGTATACCGCTTGACTGAAAAAAAAAATGTCTAAATAGAAGACCATTAGTGTGATAATAAAATTTGCAATATCATGTACATTATTATGAAAAAAGTCACATTATCAACAAAATATTATCAATTATAGAGAAAAAAAGCCATGACGAACTATAAATATTAATAATAAATTAGTAGTATGAAATAATAAGAGGAAATGGGAAATTTTGTTGAAATAAAACCTTTCGATTTTTACATGCAGAAAAACAAAGAAAGGAACGACAATCCAATCACTTATGAGTAACAAAAATAGACGCTAGTAAAAAGGAAGGTCATAACGATAAGATCAAATGAATATTAACACTCTCTACGCCTACTATAAGTAAGAACCTTAAATCCAGGTTGCCTCAAGATCGCCTTGTTGTGTAAACTCTTTCTTTTAAAAACCGATATGGAATATATATTTAATTAAAAATATTGCTTTGTTTCAGCGCTTGAGTCATTTTGAATTATTATTGCTATTACCTAAAATTAAGCAACTGCGGGATTTTAAAACTCATGTGGTCGCAAACAATAGAAAATATCAAATTAACCTAAGCATAAATCTCCGACCATTTCTTTTCGTAAATTTATTTTTTACATCACTACTTTTGTGGTGAGATTTTATTGAGTTTTCGCAGCAGCAGTTATTCATAATAAAAAATAGTGTTTTCTTTATTATAAATATAGATTATAAACATAATAATCAATTTTTGTCTTATTGGAAGTAAAGATTAAAAGTTTTGTCGACTTTTATCATTAGTTTAGCAAATCAATTAAAAATAATTTCAACAGAAAAAATATAACTACGATTATTTTAACGAAAGATAAAAGTGGAAGCATATATTATTAAAATTATATGAATGTTGTGAAAGAAATTGATATTTAAACACCTCGGTCTAAGAATTTTAGCGCAATGAAGCAATTGTTTCTTATCAATTATGAAACTGACTATATAGTCTACACCAGGGATGGGCAAACTACGGCCCGTTTGGCCCACTGGAAGGTTTTATCCGGATAGAATTCTAACTTTCCGATCGGTGGCGAATATAAACAAAATACATAATACATAAATTACTTTGTTTAAAGCAATTTTTTTAAAACAAAGCACTGATTACCTTTTTACTTTCTCTGTTGGTGGAATTGATGTTAAGACAGGCACAGACAACTTCAATTAGTAAAATGTTGAAAGCAGAAGTTCTTTATAGAATAGCCGCAGATTAGCTCCAACGAGCGTTTGTCTTTCTCGAGGAGCAGACATATGGAATCTAAACATAGGTGAATTGTGCTTCACATGTTGCACAGACAGCGCATTTTAAGCTCCGACGAGCGGGTTTTTCTACCGGTGCGAGTTCTAACATTATTTATTGCGTATGGAAAGATTGCACACTATTGTTGTTTCTAAACATGCCAAAGTTTGAGTTTTGAAAATCATTACCAAAAGCTTGTTTCCAAAATTTAAAATCTTATCCCCAGAAAATCAGTGCTATGTTCGCTTCATCTTATATATGTGAACAAGAGTTTTCAACTATGAACCTTAGAAAAAATCCTCTTAGAAATAGACTAACAGACAAGCATTCAGCCTCGTTTCTTAAAATAAGCACATCTCACTTCGAACCTCAATATATAAGGAACTTTTAAAAATGAAATCGCAATTTCATTCATTACATTAAATATTTAAATTAAAACTTGTATATCGTTTTTATTTTTTATTTTAGAAGATTTTACTCGGCCCACCAAACTTTTTTTTCTCGATTTTGTTGCCCTCGACCAAAAAAGTTTGCCCACCCCTGGTCTACACCCATTTTTACCATTTTTCTACATTGTAAAAATCTCTGGATCATATTGCTGAAAAAAGTACCGGTATTCAGATGCCGTTACTTTTTACTGTAAAATCCATTTTTATTGGAATATGTTACGGAAAAAAAAATTTAACATACGGTAATTTTAACATTAATAATTACCGTAAAATTAACGTATCACTCTAATTAAATAAATATTACTGTAAAAAATACTATGTAATATTTTACGGTTAAAAATGGATTTTGCGGTAAAATGGAAATTACGGATGATGCATCCAAAGTGCCAGTACTTTTTACCGTAATTCGATCCAGAATTGTTTATCTTGTAAAACTAGAAAGAATTTTTTCTCCACATTTCATGGAAATATTTTTTTTTAAATTCTGGACAGTTTTAATTGTTTTGCAAGCATTTCAACCAAGACATAGTTAATTGTTTATTGTTTCTAAATTGGAAACATAGGGAAATTTTACATTTATTTATTTTACATAAATGCTGATTGTAAAATTAATTTTTTTTTATTTATAAAGCATAATATTTTTGTGAATTCACATTTTATACGAAAAGGAAAGATTAATCAAACACATTTAGATGCATTACAATTAGCAATAAACATGATGACGTTAGTCCAATGACCTCAAAACTAACTGATGATGAGTTTATGACCTATCCTACAATCTTAAAAGCATTTAGTAAGGTCCACATTAACACGCTATGACACTTTTTGATATAAGCGATGACAAATCTTTTATATCACTTAATGTTTCAGAAATCTATCTTTCATAAGACAAAATTTTTAATAATGAAACGAAAAAGTAAATAATAAAAGTTACAAGAAATTGCTTGTTTTCAGATTGTCCATGAGAAAAAAACAAAAAAAAAACTTCTTAATTTATGTAAAAAATAGTAAAATTTAAATAAAAAAAACGAACTAATTTAGTGTTTGTTATTAATTAAAAAGGGGGAATTGATAGGTTTCATTTTTCAATAAAATAAAAAATATCAAATTTAGGGGTGGGGGAAACCTGTTTAAATATTTAAAGAAGATAATTTTAAACAATTACTTTCAAGTTTCAACAATTAGCAGTATTAAGTCTATGGTTTAATTTTATTGAGTTGTTAGAAATAAAATGCCATGTCTATATAGTATACTGCCGTGCAATTGAAAAATTAATGTATTTCACTAAACATTACGAGAACTGTGGTTTGACAACCGTGTTCTTTCTGTTACTAATGCTATAAATGCTAAAATTGAATTTCAGAAAACTGATAAATAACATTAATGTTTGAAAATAAATTTTTTGTAGTAAGTAGCTTATCAGACAAAAATGCAAGATAGATAAAAAAACTCTTATAATGTAAGTGTTGGCACTTACGTCGATTTTTCTATTGTACGACAGTATATACATTTCTTTTGTACCGATAGGAAGTTTAGACATCACTTTTATATTTTTATTTCGTATTTTATAGCCCTAAAATTAATGAGAGTAATTCTTTGGGATAATAACAAAATTCACTGAAAATAACATTTAAATAATAGATGAGAACATATCTTCCAGATCGTGGCTATCATTCATTGTAAAAAATTGCGGTGTAATACATATCTCGAAAATTTGTGAGAATTATTACTTTCTTTCAAGTTTACATCGAAACGAACGTTCTCACATACTTTAAAGGGTGTAGTGAAATCTTAACACCAACAATTGATAAAGCTTGCACCAATGTGAAGAATGTTAAATCTTACACCAATCTTCACTGTGGGTGAAAAACGTTGTGTCCATAGGAACTCAGTAAACTTGGCGAATAATTATTGTATTTTTAAACTATTTAATTAAATTCGTGTGTGAAATGATGTTAGTTCACGTATTAAACGAATAATAAATGCTAATTAATTGTGCAATTTCAAGAAATTGACAAAATGAAGGTTTGTTTACATGAAATGTACTTCTCATCGGATTTAATTGACAAACTCGTCATAGTTCTTTTAATATCAAGCAAGTTTCAATCATCTTTCCTGGTTGATACAAAATACCGATTGTGGTCAATTATTGCCAAGTCATTTCAATCTTCTTGACGGATTGATTTGACAAACTACTCATGTTAACTGTTATAGAATGCATGTATAGTCTTATAAATGTAAATATACGCAACTCTCATAAGATTTGCATATATCTGCCAATTGTATCAAATAGCTTTATAATATTTAACTACTATTCACTTTGGTTTTGTTCGAATTCACATTAACCTGTACTGTTAGCATACTTTTTAAACTAACTAATTTTATTCAAAGAAATATTATGTATATCCTACCTGGTTGATACAAAATACTGATTGTGGTAAATTATTGCCAAGTCATTTCAATCTTCTTGACGGATTGATTTGACAATTTGATTGACTTGACAAGATTGATTGCATCCTAAATTTATGATTTTCACTTTAGATTGTATCGTAAAAGTTACTCTACTGATTATTTATTATGTGTATCATATCTTATGGTAATCAGGAATTTTAGAGTTACTGAATAAAAAACATGGTTGTAACGACTATTCTAGGTCTATCACTACATCAGGAACTATATTTGGTTTTGCGTAGTGGAACTCTTATTAAAATACCACTTAGGTGTAAAATAGTTACTTCAATTTTTGGTGTTCAGATACACGAAAATTTTTTACAGTGTATGCGGGATACATCAATTTTCTATAAAAACAAATAAATGTTTAATTCTTAATAAGAACGAACAAAAAATATTACGCCATAAATAAACGTTCTTTTATAACTAATATAAATTAAGGTAAGAAATTTTCTTCTGGTGAAGGGCTAGATAAAAAATGACTGAAATATGCGTTGAACGCGGAAGAAATAGAATGATTTAATATCTCAACAACATTTTTGTCACAATTTCTCAAGAAAAGATGCAGGGGTTATATATAGTTTACATATCATATGATAAATATATAACACATTCAAAATTCACAAAAAGTAATTTAAAGCTACTTCAAGTTGGATAAAAAAAAATGAAATTTCATATAAATAAACGTTAAAAAAGCATACAATAACCAACATTAACTGCTTTTTGTTATTTTTTACACTACATTTTTGAGATCGATCGAAGCTTATTATATTTCGTGCATTGAGTCTCCTTTTAGCGAAAGAGTTTTCAGATGCTATAGATTGATATTATTAAGTTACAATGAATTTTAAGATAACGAATTGCTTGCAAATGTACATAATACTTGTACAGTATGTGTTTCATATAAAACTTCTGCAGTCTATAGAATACATAGAAAATATAGAGAATGCCTAAAAATGAATATATTAAGAGCCATTCCACGTGACAGGCAGAGACAATTTTGAAAGCTTATGTCTATATTTTGAGCTAAATCAGTTAAGAAATGTTTAAAAAAGTTTTTAATTATGCTTATCTCTACCTTTGCTTCAATAATTAAGTAGAAATATAACGTGCAAGAGCTTTAAATTTAAAAAAAAAAATGTTACAATTTTGTGACGTTTCTGACTCCTTTGGGAAATGGATTTTCACTTATGTGTATATTTGTAAAAATTTCTGTGAATGTATTTCTATTGATTCCATTGATTGAGCGTTTTTTTTTTTCAGTTAGAAGACATTAAAATAAAACATAATACATAATTATCATGATGAATTTGGAATAATTTTACACGGAGAATTTTTTTCCTTCTGTGACGGGTATGACATTTTGCAAACTTTACAATTTGAGCAGCTATTTTGTGGAAAATTATTCATTTGGATAAATAATAAACCAGTCTGGATAAATATTTAGATAATATACATGCAAGTTTTATTGGAAATAGAACTTACATATACAATTTCTTTAAAATTTGTAGTGGCCTCAACTGTTAAAAGAGATGCTGGGGCAACTTTTTCGACATGGACTGATAAAGGTAACCAAACTTTTGCTGCATTTATGCAAATACTTGATTTTGTCTAATTCGGATGTGGAGATTTCGAATCTGAAATTAGTTTTGCTCCTAAAGCTACAGATTTTTTCAATGATATTTTTAGTCTATTTTTTGTCGAAATGTACAAGTTTAAAAACGTTATATATAACAGGGAGTAGCATAAATGACACAACTAACTTCAAAGGGAGTTAGGGCACATCATCAGAATTAAAATCGCATAGAAACCCATGCCCTGAAATGTTATCATACGCGGCTAGGGGCGCTTCCTCTATTATGACCTGTTCAGAAGCACAGGAAGAAACATACGAATTCTTTTCCTAATGTTTACGAATACTCATGTTCAGTAAAACTAATCTAATACAAATTTTCGAATCAAAAAGAGTTTAATATTTTTCTGCTTTGTTTCAACTAATTAATTTCAATTCTGTTTTACCATATTCCAGTAGTTTTGACCATACTTTTTTTCTTAGTGTACTATTAAATAATTTAAAAAATGTCTCTCATAAATTATAAATTCTGTTCTCAAAATCATGCCTTTGCGTTCATTTTTAAATAATACTTATTTTTCATGCTTTTCGTAATTCTTATCGATTTCATTCGCACCTAGAACATAAACACTCATTAGAAAGGGTTAAATATTAGTCCAACATGGATAAAAGGAAATTTTGGTAAAATTGAGGTATTATATGGCAATGGTATTTTGTATGGTTTTGGTATTTTATGGTATGGTAATTCTGGTACAAAAACTATTATTCCGGTTAACAAAAGCAAAATATACGACATTGAAATCAATATTTTTTAATTTTTCCGTTTACCTGGTAACGGCTTACCCAAAAGTCTGGTCTTCAAAATTATGGTTCTTATTATCACACATTTAGTAAAAAATACAAAACTGAAAAATAAATTTAACCAAATAAATGGTTTTTATGCCATGTTAAAGTATCATGATAAAATTACCAATTTTTACCACATTTATTTAATATCACACATTATAAAACCATATTTTATTTTTAATTTTACTAAAATCGTTACCAAAGAGCTTTCCGAGATTTTTGGTGTTCTTGTAGAGCCATAACACGGTAAATTTTATCATATTCTGGTAGTTTTGACGATATAAAAAATTACTTAACTTTTTTACTTAACTTACTTAACTTAGTACATTTTTTTCTTAGTGTATTACTGAATATTTAAAAAAAAATAACACGTATAATTTTTAAAGCGAGAAACAAATAACATTAGATAATAAGAATATCTTGTTTACGTTTAACTTGTAGATAAGATCAGCTACGGAAGAGTGCTCATTAAAAACAACATATGCGTATCTCAGAAGCAAGGACTTATAAGTTAAAAATAAAAATAGATTACTGAAAGTATTCAAGCTGTTATATGATAATATTCTTATTCTAATATCATTGATCTTTTGTTAGAAAAAGTTAAGTTTATTAATTTATTTGTTTGTTTGTCTTATTATGAGATGATAAAAAAAAAATCTTCATAAACATAACTTCTTTCTTTACAAGCAAGAAAAGAAATTTAGGTACATTAAGATTACTGAATGTAAACAAAAACTGGTTGTATATAGGAATATTATGATGAGTCATTAACTAGTACAAACCGTTTTCCAAGCATGTAATTTAGGATTGGTGAATTTTAAAATGTAAGAAAACTTTTCTTCTCGGTAATATAAATTGTTGTATATTTTTTCTAGGTTATATAAATTGCATCAAATTCAAAATATATAATATGTGTATAAACTGTACTCGTTTGCAAAATTTAACTTTATAGTTACATCAAACGCCAAATAAAGGTAAAAAAAAATCTATTTGTTTCAACCAAATATTATGAATTTTGTTGTCAAAAAAAGCACCCCTATATTTCTTTTTCGGTATTGTTTAATATTTCCTACGTTTTCTGTACACCTATGTAACTTCCCCTCCAGGAAATAACACAGATCTGGAAGCGCTCCAAGGGTATAAATGTCATTTCTAATTTCAAATAATCATCAAAAATGATTACGTTTATTTTCTAAAATGAAGAAACAAATAACATAAGATAATAAGAATATCTTGTTTACGTTTAACCTGAAGATAAGAACAGCTACAGAAGAGAGTCTTCATTAAAAACAACATATGCGTATCTAAGATCCAAAGGCTTAGAAGTTCAAAATAAACAAAGAAGAATATTGGAAGAATTAAAAATTTTATAGGATAATGTTATTCTTCTAATTTCGTTAATCACTTGTTGGGGAAAAAAGAAAGTTTATAAACTTATTCGTTTGATCTTCTTATTATAAGATGATGAAAGACGTCTTATGTCTTTTTCATGACAAGCAAGAAGAAAGAATTACATAAATATAGATTTCAAGATGTAAATAAACAACTTGTTGCTGATAGAATTATGAGGAAGATCTATTAACTCGTACGAAACGTTAGAAAAGCATGTAATTTAGGACTGGTGAAGTTTTAAGTATAAGTTAAAATTTGATGACCTACTGTAAGTCACAAAATATAAAAATAAAAAAAATAAATAAATAGATAACAAGTTTGAGATAAGGTGTAGTATGTAGTTCTGATTTCAGCAAACGCTTCAATTTTAAATTTTATACCAGAGACGATCTTATTTATTTTGCATCTGCATTTCTTTACGAATCAGGAAATGTTTCCACCATTTTTGGTTTCATTGTGGTACTTAATGCAAAAAAAACGACTTATCACTGTTTCACTATAAATACTTCATTTGTTGTATTCGCCTTTATAAGTTCATGAAACTAAAGAAACACGCTGACTGTTCTAATCAGTTGCAACAAAATACAAACTATTATAAAAAAACATTAGAACAATTTGTAAACCGAAACGTGCTTAATGTACCTTGAATTTTTTTTTCTTAACTAAAAAACAATATTAATAGACCTTAATAATAATGTATAAAAATGGAATTTAAAATTATGTAAAAAAAACTTAAAATTTGATGACCTACCTTTGTGACCTTTTGTGACTTGAATTTGATTGTAATTGTAATCGTATTTACAATTACATTATAAATTACATATAATTTTATTTATCATTAATTATTATTATATTTTATTTATTATTAATTTACATGTAATTTTATAATTGCATTATAATTACATCTTAAAAGTAATAAATAAGAAATTATTTTTAAAAAATAGATAAAACTTTTTAGAATAAGTTATAACAAAAAAAAAAAAAAAACAAAAACTTTTATAAAACTTTAACTTTTTCTTGCAAAGAAACAATGGTAATATACCTTAATGATAAAAACTTTATATAAAATTTTAACTATGTAAATGAAACTTTATAATCTTCATTAGAGTTATAGAAAAGTCTATAAATAGCCAAATCTACATAATAAAAAAGAAGGTAGAAATTTTAATTATGCATGCTTAGAATATAAAATTATTTAAATTATTATTAAAAATAGTCCACATCCCTTTTAACTGATCTTAGTATTTAATAAGAGTTACATTTTTTATTTGCTTATTTTTTGAATAAATCTTATATTTTTTTTATTTAAAAATTTGTTCGAAAATATATTTTAAAATTCTAAATGTATTGAACATTAAAATACGCGTGCGCATTGTTGAGTTTTATAAAGGTTAAAAAAACTTGTATGAAATTGAAAAGATGAAATATTTTTGATTTATAACTTGATAAATATACACGTTTTACTTCTGTTGTTCTACAATTATTACGAAGATCTAAAATAGACAAGTACAAAATATATGCACTAAAAAAAAAAGAAATTTCCTGAATTATTTAGGGAAAGAAATAAACAAAATAAGTTAAAATTGATCATATTTATAAAACAATCGTAGACTGCGAAAATATGCATATGTAAGGATTAAGTTAAAATTAAATAGCATTAAAGAAGAATATAAAAAAAAAACTTCAGAGCAGATATTTTTAATGCCTATTGCAAACAAAAAACTTTTGAAAGAATGGTATGTAACTTAACAAAGAAAAAGCAAGCGTAGAGAAGAAAAAAAATGGTACTCACAAAATAAACAATAAACATATTATACTGTTGTACTACCCATAAAAATTGTACCATTACTCCGAAGAAAGCTAAATTGTTTAATTGGTGGTTGCGCACAAATGGTTGGCAAGACGATAATATTGTAAACTTCGGTAACTTGAAGAAAAGGATAATAATTCAGACCATTAGAAAACTGGGAGGGGGCAGCAATGAAACTTTACTTAACACCTTCTCGTTGAGAAACAATTAAATTAAATATGACCAAAATATTGAATGCGATAATTTTATTTTAATATTTATAACCGGCGTTGAACAGCAGACTCAATTACGAGTTTACGACTATCAATGTTCAATACCGTAGCCTTATAATTTTGAACCCAACCCAGAAGACAACGGATCTTCTGGTCCAAACATTGGGCTAACTAGCTTTCGTGGAGGACTTTATGATGTTAAATGGAGATTAAAACATCCCACGGTTAGCCCGATGGCAAGGAGATTCTAACTCATGATCCGTTCACCACTGAGGCTATCTTACGTCAGCTCTGCGATCGATGCGAGCAGAATTCGTACCAATCAGCTACCACTGATATTCGAAACTGGGTTACCTCATTAGGAGACAAACTCTCTATCCCCTGAGCCATCGCGGTTCAGAATGCAATATTATAATATCTAAAAATAAATTTACAAAAATCAGTTTTATTTCTTTGAATTTTGGGGAGCCCTGGAAGGCCCTAATAAATTTTGAGGGCCGAGGGCTGCAGCATCCTTACCCCCTCTTAATCATGTACTTAATGTCTTTTCTATTTCTATTAATCGAAATTTGAACGAAACGCAGCTTTTAATAGCATTTCATAAATTTTTATCATAACGTCATCTTTTGTTACTAAGGTTCATGATAGTATTTATTGCAATAAAATAAAAAGTTGAATAATGAAAGTTTTAAATATCATTTTAACTTAAACGATTGTTCATTTTAGACGATTTCAATGAGCAAAGAACAAGCAATCATTTTTAATACAAAGAAAAATACATGGTTATTTTGTTTATAAAAGAATTATATCCTTTAATGGAAAAGTGAAGATTTTCTTCTAGGAATAAAAATTTTTTGTAGTCTTAAATATCGTTTTCTTAAGTTATCGTGGAGGATTGAAAATTTCTTGTACCCCAATGAGGAACAGCAAGTTTTTAACGATAAAGAGCGAAAACTAGTTCAAAAACTTCTTTTTTAACAAAAAAATAATGGAAAAATAATAATTTTGCTACCAGGAACATGGTCAAAATGAAGTAAAAACCTTAACACTAAATTTTGTAAACTTTTACAAGCAATTTTTCAAGTTTTTAATGATTTGGTTTTCAAATATTGTTATAGGTTGGATAACTATGAATAAATGTTGTATAAAACGAACATAAATCAAAATATCGTTCAATATTGACTGACGTGCACCTAAAATACCTAATCTTGTTAGCATTTTCAAAAACTATTCCTAATAGACAAATTATAATTATTTAAAAAAAATAGAATTTTGAAATACGCTTTAGTTACTGTTGTTATAATTATTGATGTCATTACATTTATTTAAAAAAGTTGAGATAAAGAGACTAGGAACCGGTTCAATAATTGATTCACTGTAAGTTCCCTAATAGACAGACAGATCTGGAAGATTTAGGTTCACCTAATGAACAGATTAAACAGATTTATTCATACGAAGTTTTTTATTCATTAATTAAATGCTTGCAGCAATCAAGTACGAAATATTAAAATAACAAAGAAATTAATAAAAAAAGCTACACTTAAAAACTATAAGGATCGAAATTTGAATGACATTATTTTCACAGTGTTAGACATATTTAAAAAGGCATTTAAAATTTTTTATGAAGATTCAAAAAAGCCTAACTCAACTAAATTTCTAAAAAATTATCTTAAATTTAGGAGGTATTAAAACTTACCTGTAAAGAATCAATGAAACCTAACAAAACTATAAAGATATTTTGTATTAAGTGCAACTCATTCTTTTATTACCATTCCAATAAGAGCAGACAAAACACAAAAATAAATAATCAATTTATAAGGAGCAATTCTTTACGTTTCTAACAATTCATATTTTTTAGTTTCCATCATTATTGATTAATATCTATAAATAGATATTCCGATACGAATATAAAGGTATTTAAGAAAAATATATATATTTATGTTGTTTTATCACAGTTAAGGTAAACAGCCAAAACGTATAAACATTTTACTTACTGGTGCTCCCTGGTATTAGTAATATAGAACGAATGTAAAGAAAAGTTTCAGTTTTCACCAGGTCGGGCAGATGTTTATCTCACTCTTAGAACATCACGCAAATTTTACCTTCAGTGTTGTTGTTAGTGGTTTATCCTAACAGCGGAGGAGAGATCTTGGCGAATTTTCTTTGCGCCAAGGGATTTTATTGTAAATTTTCAATGCGGGATTTCAAAAGAACTATCTGTGTGTAGTACGATTGATGCTTTGCTTTATATAAAGATTTTTCTTCTATGGAAACCGGTTTCTAAGAAATTATAGAAATATTATTCGAAAGTGTATAATTTTACCGGCTAGATAAATTAGAATTTTTTTTCTTTTTCTTTTCTTGAGTGTTGTTTTTTTAGTACAATGATGAATCATCTTGGAAATGGGAGCTGAAAGTTTATTAAATTAATGTATTTTTTATATTTCTTTATTTTATAATTATTTTTTTGTCGAAATAAAATTTAATTAAAATATAGTCGGGATTCTTCTGAGGAAATCGATCAAATTATATATTTTTTACTTACCATCACTCATCATTTCTATAAATTCTCAAAACTAACACTTTCGGTCAACAATTCATTGCATTTTTTACATTAAAAATGATATTCATTAAAATGAATTAAAAGCGATATTTAATAAATTCGTGAAAAATATTTTCAGTTCATTTATTTAATTACAATTTATTAATTTTATAGTTTTGATTCGTGCTTGGGTGGCCAGTCATTTGAAGTATTTCTTTAATAATTCATTTCAAATATCGTATGAAGTGGAGTTAATTTCTTAAAAGATATTTATATTAATATTTTAACCATTGCTTACGTACTCCGCAAAAATTTTCAAATTTGTGTGAAATTTATTCAACTAAGTAATCGCATTACATTGTTTTTTTTCTCTTTAGCCTAGACAAACACGTAGGACCAATGGAATTTCTAGAACAAGAACAGATGTTTTGTTTTGTAGAGAATTTATTGCAATTTTTTTTTTCAATGAATATGTTTTATTATTTTCGTTAAAAATATTAAAATTACTGACGTTGCTACATCTTTGATCTTGTTTCAGTTCTGTTGAAAATTTTTAATATTTCTTTATGCTCTTCAATTTTTGAAATATTGCATTGAATTAAAAATCTCTGGTGTTTTTTCCATCAAACACATTTACATCTTTTTCTATTTTTTTTTTATTGGTTGTTTTAATTTAAAACACGAAATTCTTTTTTTCACGTCTTTGAAGCAAAATTTGTACTAATTTGTTACTTGTACACTAATGTTGTCTATAACATATACTTGAGAATTGGTCAAAAAATAAGTAATACTTATGGTCAAAATTTTAACTGAGGTTCAAATAAAATACAGAAAATGTATAATCGGAAAAAAAGATTGCGATTGCAAAAAAAAAAAAAAAAAAAAAAAAAGAGATTGCAAGATTTTTTATGAGCTTAAAAAATATATAAAAAGAACTTTCAATGACAAGTAGTGGAAATAAGAAATCGAAGGAGATTTTTTCATTAAAATTTGATCCAAAGAGTTAATAAGGAAAAAAAATCTACCACAGCACATTTATTCATAATCAAGTAGAAATGTAAAATCGATTTAAATGGTTTACTCTCTCACTTTCAAATTCCGTTATTGTTAAAAGAAACATAATCAAGATTTCGAATAATTTTTTATTTCGTATTCAGTTAATATATATTAATATGTTGTCAATAACAAAATTGCAACCACCGATAAACAATGTTTCTTTTTTTTTTTAGCAGTTGAAAACTTGAATTTAAGACTGAATATTGATTGAAATATTGAATTTAAGTTTAAAAAGCAATGTTAATTTTCCACTAAAGAGGAATAATTAAACGCTTTACATCCATTTTATTTTTATTATTTTTGATAATTTTTTTCACTCTATTGAAAAAATATTTCCTCACTATGCTGCACGTAAATTTTAAATGAAGTCTATAACTTTATTAAAGTGAAAATCTCTTTCTCTTAACATTAAAAGAAAGTTATTGTCGCTATATCTGTTATTACAGAAAATTTTCCCTGAGCCTGTTTCTCAGTCATAATTTAAAAATTGCGAAATGAAACAAGACGAGACTTTGTAAATTTCTAAAGAAATGTTTAAAGAACACTCAAATACCATATTTTTCTAGGTTTTAAGTAACTTTATGCTTAAGTTGCATTTTTTGTTCATTTCGTTATTCAGTTAAAAGAGAACCATTAGCAAGAAAATTAAGGTTTTTTTTTTATAAAGAGTCACGTATTTATATGCTGGAAAATGTGTAACGTGTCTCACTTTGTTTTGAGTAATTAATTAACAAATTTAATATTTACGGTTTTTTGGATTTTTCGATTTTAAGGGATAACTAGTTGAAGTAAAATTATAATTTTTTGTTTCCACTTACTCATTTAACCGGTGGTTCAAAAGCCTTAGAACTTTTTAAAAATTTCGAATTAGTTTAAGTGTCATTAAATTTTAAAATTTTTTATTTTTTATGTAACCGAAAATTTATAAAAAAAATCCGTATTCCCCCATCTTGTGGTCTTAACAATAGTTCCCTTTCATTAAAAAAATGATAAATATGAAATAGAGGGCGCGATGTTAATATATAAACCAATACCTATAGTTCTTCAACGTTCTATCTCTCTTTCCTGCCGTCCTCTCTCCTTGTCTGAGTGACATTACCTATGTGTGACATCAGCCAAATATTCCTTCTTTCTTTCATTCATTTGCAAGGAATTATTTCTTAATTTGCATCTCTGCATTCTAAATATATTAACATATATATTTATTATTCCAATTTCCGTTTTATAATTGCAATTTAACCCATAAATCATCCATTTAACCCAATGAAAAAAATTGCAATTTAACCCATAGTTAACCCATAGAAAAAAATTCGGAATGATGTTTTTTTTTTGTTTTTTTTTTCCTTTTGAGAATTTCCATTTTTGATCTTTAAACACATGTATCAAAATCATAATTTTATTTTGATTTTTTTTAAGCTTTGTAAGCTAATTTACATGTAGGACTGATTAAATAAGCGAGAAAAGTGATTTGAAAAAAAAAAAAAAAAAGATTGCGCAAGCAGCTTCGCGGGTAGGCGAGCGTAGCAGCTTTGCGGGTAGGTGTGTAGCCTTAGATATAATTTTAACAAGAGAACATTAAGTTTCAGTTTATTTTATATCAAAGTTGAAGATTTTTTTTTTTTTTTTGTGCTGCGTAATTTGGTTTAGCAAAAATTATTAGCAATGGAAATATAATTTTTTGCAGCCACGTACTGTTACGACTATGATCAATACGCCTCAAATTGCTTAAATTTCTAATTATTAACGAATATCAATCCATTTTAATATTTTGATTATTTGCTACTTTATCCGTAATCAACCCCGGATTGAAAATCGATCTGAAAAGAACTGCTCAAGCAGTTTCAAGAAGTGATAAGCGATAGCGAGCACGAGGCTTCAACGCTAATATAATAAATATAAAATTTAAAAGATTATCAAAGTATAAAATTCAGCGTATTATACAAGAAAGAGCGAGCGAAGCAATCTGAAATAAGCTGCGTAAGTATTTTGGGAGCTGGTGGGCGATACCGAGCTGGAAAAGGAGCCCTCTTGGTTTTTAAAAGAATAAACTCAAATTTTAATTTATTTTTAAAATAATCTATTATTTTAAATTATTTTTTTTTTTGGTTATTCATATTATTAAAATAAAATTAAATATGTATTATATAACTAACCATATTTTCATTACTCATTTACTGTTCATTTATATTCATTCATAAGCTAATACATGCTATTTGAAAGGAATTACATAATTGTAGGCGGTAGTCCTCCAATCGGTAAAAAAATAACTATGAAGTTGAAATTGTAACTTAGTCTCAAATAAAATATAGAAAATGTAAAAGAGAGGGGAAAATGGATTACAGTTTATAACTTCTTAATTATTGAAGCGTGAAAAGGTTTTTTAAAAAATTATTAAACATTTTTCCAGGAGAAATAAGGGAGTTAGGGAGTGGAAGGAGCATTTTGTATAAAAAAAATTTCAAAGAATTCAAGGGAAAAAACTGAAATATAAAATAACACCAAAGAATATATTTATCTCAATTCAGAATACACAGTAAAAATTAATTAAAAAATTTAACTTAAAGGAATATAGTAAATATGGTCCTCGAAGCACACAGTTATTAAAAAACACTAAAATAGTTCTATTTTTGTACAACTGTTTAGAGTCCTTTACTTTTTACTTAATAGAGTGCTTCCAGTTTTTTTATTCGAGTCTATTAGACCTAGATGAGTCTTCAAATCACAGCAAAAAGGTAAACAAACTTTAGAGTTCATGAGTGTTTAAAAGGAAATGCTGACAATTATAGACAAGATCATTGAAAAACTTTTAATGCTCAGTTCAGTTTATTTTAATAGCAATATTTCTTTTAATAAAATTTTTAGTTTAAAACTGAATTAATTGCCCAAGAAAATAAACTTTTTTCAATTTAAACGTTTAGTTTTAATACGTTCATCTTTTTTAACATAAAAAATATTCATGACACAAAAAAATATTCATAAAATAAGTAATACTATTAATAATACTTAACAGGTTTTTAATTTTTTCGGTTTCAATAATTTATATCAAACTTATAAAACATTAATACACTTAATAAACAATAACATGGCACATTTATAAAAATTGACATTATATGGAGCCTTTAGAAAAAAAAATTTGCATATTAAATCAACATAAAAGAAACTGTTTTTTTCACCCTGAAATGAATGAAAGATAATTATAATTTTTATAGAAACATTTTAGATAAGAAGACATTGTTTATTTGTTCTGTAAATTTGCGTTATGATTATTTCCTTTAACAAACATTTAATTCAGAGAATTGTTTTAAATTTAAAATCATTTAAAATGTAAATGATGATTTTATGTCAGTGACAGGATTTTTTTCTTTTCTTTTTATGATAGAACTGTTTTATGATATACAGCTGACTCTTTTCTATTATCTAGTACAAACAGGTTTAGCGATATCTTTTGTCGGTTTTATTCAGATTAAACACGATAACAAGAAATAAAACTTGGAAAGAAAATAACCTTGGACCGTCTTAAGCAGTCTAACAGTTGTAATTTTTATGCCTGGCTTATATCGGCCTATTTTAGTTAGATTTTAAAATGGGGAGAAATGCATATGGAATTTTACTTAAAAAAATTAGTGAATAGAATTTGTGAACAAATATAATTTGTAATAACTTCAAGTAAGAAACATAATTTCTGCCTTAAATAGTTATATCACTTTACAATATATTTAATATTCAACCATGAATAAATAGTTGCTTCAAATCCCTTAAATGTTGGACAAAAATGGAATTTTATTTACGCACATTTTTTGTTACCCTCTTAATATGAATTAAGTCTAATTATGAAACGCAATATATATTAAAGATGCAAAAATAAAATATTTGCTTAAAAAAGGCTTTTCCCTTCTGTTAGTTTAATTTGCATTTGTGCTTTTGTTAAATAAAAGGATTGAACTTTCAGCCTTTTATTTTATAATGCTTCAAATATTTTTTGACTTTTATTGAGATTTTAATATATTTATAAGAAAATCTGCATCAAAAATTTTTTTCTTCATTGAGTTTTCAATGTATTTTCAAAGATACTTATGATTATACAAAAAATAAATAAATCTAATTATAATTACTAATATTTCAGTATTTTTCTTCTAAAAGATTTAAATAAAAAGAAAATGCGAAAAAGAATTAGGAAAATATTTTTCTTTTAGTTGACTTTTCATCTATCGAGTCTAAAATATATGCACTAACTAAAGGCAAAAAATAAGTACTTATTAAATAAAAATCACAAATATATAATTTTTATACATTTTCAGCAATGATTCTAAAAATATACAACAAAGGTGGTATATATTTATATAATGTATATTTTCAAAGCATATTTTTATATACGTATGTATATCTTACCTGTATATACAACATATCTTCGATGTTTGAAATTTAATATTTAAATTTATTATTTATAAACTTCTAATTATACTACATTTAACATTTATTAACTATACTATTTTGATCTTACCTTTCTCTATTAAATTTGTTCAATTTGAAAGTTTGAACACAAAATGATTAAACAAATGAAACAACATGGTCGATAATTTTGACAGATAAGAAATTGGAAAGACATAGACACAGATACCAACTTGCTCCGGACATCTGATGAATGTCTTAGAGTGGTCGTCTTTTAATGGATGATTCTTGGTTTAGTAAATTCGATTTTTATAGGGTTTTTATTCCCCACTACTTCTAAATTATTCAAATGCTTATGTAATACAACACTTTGTTACAGTAAAGCTTTTAAAAGCCTTTTAAAAATTAACCGAAAATCAGTAAGTTTTAGATTTTAGTTTGTAGTTATCTACTGTTTCTTAATATATTTTGTCAAATTCGGAGCTGTTAGAAAGTTTATATATATACAGGGTGTTTATAAAGTCCCGAACTCATTTTGATGTTTAATAACTCCTAAAATAATAAAGATAGATTAAAATTAATAACATAAATGGTTAGATAGACTCAAAAAGTTTCATGACCCTTGTCAATGAACTTCCACGTGTGCCCCCTTCGTCGCACGGAGAATATCAAGTCGATAGTCAATTTCACGCCAGGTAGCGGCAAGCATGTCGGCATCCTCGGTGGCTATTGCGGTTGTAATTCTGGCTTTTAGGTCATAATGTTCGACACGATCCTCCTGTTAACATTGTCCTTTATAAATCCCCAAAGAAAAAAAGTGCAGCGGCGTTATATCAAGTGATCAGGGTGGCCAAGGAATTGGACCTCCTCGCCCAATCCATCTTCCTGGAAAATGATCATTCAAAGAACTACGAACGATGATACCCCAATGAGGTGGTGCACCATCTTGTTGCTGAAGCTCTTTTAGTTGTGGAAATACGAAGTTTTCCAACATGTCTAAGTATACGACTGAGGAGACCGTCTTTTCTGTAAAGAAGAAAGTCCCAATGACTCGGTCGTGCATTAGTCCACACCACACATTAACCTTTGGGGAATCCCTTTGTGCCTCACGGTATTCATGGGGGTTTTCAGATCCCCATATGCGCACATTATGGCGATTAACAATGCCAGAAACATGAAAGGATGCTTCGTCAGAGAACATTATGCGCTTCAGAAAATCAGCATCATCTTCTATCCTTCCTACTATATCTGTTGCAAACGCCATCCTCCTAGGCCTATCGTCCGGTTCCAAACCTTGAACAGTTTGAACTTTGTATGCATGCAGTCTTAATTGTTTCTTAATAACCTTGTACACCGTCGAAATTGGCATATCCAATTCTCTTGCCGCTGATCTCACAGATCTTCTAGGATTGTGTAAAAATGTCTGTCTGACACGCTCAACGTCAAAATCACTTGTGCAGGGGTGTCCGGAACGTTTCTTATCTGCGATACTTCAAGTTTCTAGAAAATTCTTTTTCCACCGCAAGATGCTGCTTTTGGATGGAGGATCTTTTTGTTAAATTCTTCTGCAATTTCTCTGTGCTTGCACTATCGATTTCGTTTCTAAGAACCACCATAAAATCTGTGCTTTCTCTTGTGGTGTATGCATTTTCCTTAATATCCGCTCGAATAAAACATCACATAGAAAAGTACTACATAGAACAAACACATCAAAAGTAAACATAACATTGCAATAGTTGTCAAAAACAAAAGAGAGAAAAATGCAATTAATAAGCAGACGATATTTACAAAAGTAAAGATATTCAAACCTGAAAAGTAAAATATATGAGTTAATCCATCAATAAATGCCATAAGTTTGTTTACATCTTCATTATTTTATGAGTTATTAAACATCAAGATGGGTCAGGGACTTTATCAGGGTGGCCACTCAAATCAGATTTCAAATTTCCCTGATTTTTCCAGGTTTTCTAGTAAAAATCTTAAAATTTCCAGGTCAGCGTGCAATTTTTTTTATCATTAATTGTAGGTGGGTACAAAAAAAGTGTCAATATTTTTTTAAATAGTTAAGTAGTTTTAGTACCGAATAGTTAGTAGTACCGAATAGCAAATACAGAATGACCCTTGGACAAGTACTGTTTAAAATATTTTCATTAAGTAAAAGAAAAAATTCCATGTGATTATACATCAATAAATTTTTATATTTATTTACATTTCAATATAGAGCCATTTTATACTGTATTTAATCCAAACATTGCTCTTTATAAAATACATTGATATAATTTTCTTTAAACCAATATCCAAAGTCAAATGTTTAAATAATGTTGTTTGTTCTGAGTTAGCATTATTATTTTAAGAGATATCCAGTATTCGTAAAGGCAAAATTGTCAAATTTCTTGTTGCATATTCTATAGAAAAACATATTTTTTCTTATTAGAATATTTAAAGAATTTCAATCTAACCACATGGTTTCTTAGTTTAGATTAGTCAATTGTTTTTGTTTTTACAATTGGGCAATTCCATGGTGTCGAACATAGAAATTAAAAACAGAAGCAAATATCCTAACCCCTTCTTCCACCTCCACCACAATCTTTGCCTTTCCTAAATTGCAGTACCATAGTCTCCGAAGAAGTCAAAAGTTTCTATAATCGTTTAGCAACCATGGGAGAAATTTATGTCGCATTCTGTATAACATGGTTACAATGGAGCAAATTTTGATGCAAGCTAAGTATTGTTAAGTTAATGATATTTCAACTGTTTGGCAATACATTTCAGTCTAAAAAGAGGGGGTATAATGAATAAAATAATTTAAATTCAGAAAAGTAGTAAATAATTTCAATTAGTGAAATTGAAAAAAATATTGCAGAAAAATTTCCAGCTTTTCTTAAACATTCCCTGATTTTTCCAGGTTTCTATCCAAATTTCTCTGATTTTTCCAGGTTTTTTCCAGTATAAAAAAAATTCCCTGATAATTCCAGGTTTTCCAGGTGGGAGGCCACCCAGTTTATAAACATCCTGTATATATATATATATATATATATATATATATATATATATATATATATATATATATATATATATATATATATATATATATATATATATATATATATATATATATATATATATATATATATATATATATATATGTATATATATATGTATATATGTATATATATATATGTATTTATATATATATATATATATATATATATATATATATATATATATATATATATATATATATATATATATATATATATATATATATATATATATATATATAAACAGCAATAGAATTGGAATTGAATAATTTTAGAATACATAATTTTAACAGTTTTTAAATTAATATCTTATATATAGTAGAAGATACTGAGATATCGATTTAAGACTACAAAAAGAATACTACATGCTTTTATACAAACAATTTTGCCGTATGGGTTAAGCGATACCTTCCAACATACGCAGATTAACTTTAATAACTCCTCAACTTAAGGCCTGTTTACACGGTCCAATTTCTTGTATCCGAGAAATTGGA
Source organism: Parasteatoda lunata (assembly GCA_949128135.1). Classification (NCBI taxonomy): domain Eukaryota; kingdom Metazoa; phylum Arthropoda; class Arachnida; order Araneae; family Theridiidae; genus Parasteatoda; species Parasteatoda lunata. Next base: position 47,052,761 of record OX421980.1, read on the forward strand.
GGGATTTCTCTGTCAGAGAAATTGGATGATTCGTTGATACTATCCAAGTTCTTGAATGTCACTGATTCGTCAAAAGAAAAACTTGCGCATGCGCATTGTTCATATTCATCATTATAAAATATTACTTGCATAAGTTTAAAATTACTAAATAAATTCAAATAAAATCATAAGAACACAAATAAACCGCAACAGATTAATTTATTTGGACTAAAATATATGAAAACAGACCACAAAATGACATAATTTGCTGCCTGCTTGTTGACGTCACAAAACCTAAGACGCTGATTGGTTACGGGAGAAAAAACTTGGATGGAAAGTAGAACATGCTCTACTATCGGACCAAGTTCTTGGATGACTGTTTATACGATCCAAGCTCAAAGCAAAACAAGTTTCCATCAATATCAATCAATCTCTGTCCAAGAAATTGGATCGTCTAAACAGGCCTTTACTCACTTTTTCACATTAAAGATAAGCATGGAAATTGAGTTAAATGGGGATTAGGAAAATCTCTCTTAATAGTGACGAATTAAATCAAAATTTTGTTTCTAATATGGAAAATGATTTTAATAAACATTATAACAATAAACGAATGAAAGATTTTGTTTTCTCCCTTAAGAATAATGATGTTTATAGGCTTCAAGATCTTATTTTTAACTTTTCTTTCAATAATTTGCGCTTTAAAATTCTTTGTTTCGATCTTGTATAAGCTAAATATCACCAAATAAAAAGAAAATTTTAGATAATTTATATTTCATTTTTAACTTTCAAAACCCTATTTCCTATAAAATTAAATTTCATGGTATTTTTGAAAGTTTAAAAATTTTGTTTCTATTTAAAGATTTTAACATAATTAAAAGCATTAAATGTAATAAATTTCTTGGTGGAACTATTTTTAACTATGATATTAGCAAAAATTTAGGGAAAATTAATATTTCCGATTATGAATGTCATTGTGACGAAGAGAATATTTTGAATTTGTTGATAAACATCATAAACATAATATTACTGGTAATTTAAATATTATAGAAAATCTGGAACTTAAGAATATAAGGATAAAAGGTACAAAATTTAGACCCATTTATCATATATCAATTAATAAAATTCTGAAATACTTTCTTAATGATTTCAATTATTTTTACTGAAAGACGCCAAATAGATTTTCTTTATTTTCAGGTATAATAACAGAATAGAAATGTGCTGTTTATAATTGCTATATTGATACAATATTAAAAAGCACTCTTTTTTGCGGATATACTCGTGTGAGCTGATGAAGAGAATATATCCTTTCATTATTTTGTTTTTCCAGCTCTTTAATTTGTTTTAAAGCATTTATAAAAAATATTTTATTTTAAAAAATTTTCTTTTTCTCTTTTCCTTAATCTTAATTATTTTCCATGTTTTTCATATATATATATATATATATATATATATATATATATATATATATATATATATATATATAGTTAACCGAATTTCTTTAAATTTTTAAGATTTTACTATGCATAAAAATATTTAAGAGCAGAACATACATTTTGAATTGATCGTAAACTATATTTAATTCAAGATAGTTAAAAAAAGGCAATACATAATCAAAGTTGAAAAGTTTATTTCAGTCTGTAATGCAACGTAAGAACAATGACAGATGAACCTTACATTAAAATGTCATTTGAGATTTTCCAGACTGTTTGGGACAGATAGTTCATCGACATTAGACTTTGAATAAGGATAATGTATCTGCAGACATGAATAGAAAGAAGATAACTTACCATTATAATCATTTTGGTGACGTACTTCGATCGTAGGTTCTATGATTTCGTGAGCTTTTAATACTTTGTAACGTTTAAACGTGAAATTTATCGATTTGCTTTGCCTTATGCACTTTTTATTGTTGGTTGGAGTTTGATCACTAAATTGTTTTATTTATTAATTCTTTTTGCAAAAGTTCCTTTCATATAAATAGATATACTATCTTGCGTTTACAATGTTATGGTGAAAAAATTAGCAGATAGTTTTGTTACATGTGTATAAATGACATTACAAACAGGTGCTTTAGAGCATATTGATAATATTGATTGATAATTCATTTTTTAGATACCAGGTTTTACTTAACGAACTTGTACTTACTATGCTACTTTGCTTCTAATTTACTTATTAGTTACTTATAAGATTCTGTTTTAGACTATGATTTTAAAACATCAGTTATTGTTTCTTGAAAACGTAGCGTTTTCCAGTATGTATTTTTTAATGTATTGCGTAACAATTTATACAGTTAATACAGTATGCAAAAACAGCGTTAGTTTTTTTTAACACATTCAGGACCGTGATCACGGGATTCTCCATTCACGATCCATAGTATCATTTATGAGACAAGGTATTCTAATTCTAGCTTCGCTTGATCACTCCGAAGTGATCTCAATTTGGCACCCTCGTGTTACAACATGTGTAAGTATATATACCAAGTATATATACTCTTGGAGCCTGAGGAAGCGCTTTATATATATATATATATATATATATATATATATATATATATATATATATATATATATATATATATATATATATATATATATATATATATATATATATATATATATATATTTATATATATATATATATTTATATATATATATATATATATATATATATATATATATATATATATATATATATATATATATATATATATATATGTAATACAAAAATTATAATACTTTTGTATTAATAAAAGAATTAAATCTCTTTCGTTTTAATAAAATGTCTTTGTTAAAGAATAAGCGTAGAGAGATTCTATTTTGGGAAGTCAAGGCTGATAAACATACGATTGAGTTATTTATAGAATCTCTCTCCCTTTCACTTCCATATAAGGAAGCATGAAATGATTTTCCTTAATGCGTAAGGATACAAGAATGTCAACGACTGTGCCTGTTTACTCAAATCTGTGTTAGTATAAAAGCGAGAGCAATGCTTTTCGCATGGCTTTTTCATCATGTTCTGTTATCAAAAAATATATACCTAATAATGAATGGGAATTGTTTTAAATAAATACTTTTATTCATATATATACAAAACTTATACTAGAAAATTTAAGTGCTGCATTTTTCTAAGCGTATAATGCAAGTTTAAAATCGCACTCATAAGTAAATACAATTCTTTTCAAACTTTTATTTTTTCAAATTGATGAAAAACTGCCCATTAGAAACGGAACTGCCCTTTTTTTAATTATGAGGAATGGAAGTATTTTACTTTGGATGTTTGATAATGACCTAAAGGTTCAATTATCATGTCATCATAAATACTTTTTTTATTTAATTCAAAATTTGAGTGCATTAAAAAAATAGTAAGAAAAAATTACCTATTGAACTGTTAATGAATATAACCAAAAAGGACAATAATAAAAAATTTCTGCAAGAAATATTTCAAAAATATTTCAAAAGAAAGGAAATATATTTCAAAATAATGTATTTCAAATTCTCCTTGAATACTTTTAAGGAGCTTAAATTCCATCCGTATGAAGTACATGGGTCATCATTTAGCAATACACATGTAATACTAACCAGAAATGAAATTAATTGATTTATAATTTTTTTAAAATAATTAAGTACCCCCAGTGTTATTTTTCGGTCATATTGATATTATAAATCATTGGATTGAGTAGGTATGCTTTAAAGTAACAGAGCTAGCTTAGTTTGAAGAATCTGTGTCTTAGGCATGCGCAGTTAGTTCGAAACATACGTGAAAGTGATGTAATGATACATGAAAGTGCTAAATTTGTCGATTAATGTTTAAGAAAAAAAAAATTTCAGAAACATTTTTGTCATCTAATTTTATATTTTTTATTGAAAATACTGAACATAGGCTACGTTTTTTTTCATTTTCTGACGAATACTATTACAAATTTGCTTCAGAACATTGTATATTCATACCAAATTTAAGAATAATAATTCCTTTGGAGGCCTCGAAATCGATCACAAATGTCCTTTATCAGAATTCTAAATGTTACAAAACCTTTTTACAACGTATTCCAGTTTCGAACAATCAAAATATTATGGGGACAACTGCCATTACATAGCGCGGTATACAATTCATTATTCGAAATAGTTTTCCGCGATTTTTTTAACAGTTTTTTATTTATTTTTATTATATAATTGAATAACGATCGAAAAATATTTTTTATTGTAAGTCATAAAAAGACTTTTTACTTATTAAATACAGCTATTCAAAAATATTTTGATTCAAATGGCAAATTTTGAGATAAGTAAAACATTTATATTTATGTAATAGAAAACAGACACGTTATTCCTTTCTTTCTTATTTTGTTTTTTAGAATTAAAATTTATATTTACGTTTCTTTTCGTTTAAAAATAATATACATAGCTTGTTTACTCATAAAAGAAGAGCACTTTGCTGATCATCAGATGTTATTTCTGATGACTTTGCTTTTTCATTGAAAGAAGCAATGTCCTGCTTAGTTATTAAAATAGCCGATTTTTGTATAATAAATTAACAATAACAGATTTAAATAAAGAATATTATAACAGTAAAACTATTTTTTAGGTTATAAAACTTATTTTACTCAACTGGAAAACTTTAATATTACTTTCTCCTTATATCCAATTATTATTATTATTTAACTGTCTGTTTGCAATGTAACACCTAAAACTAATGGCTTTTTAACGAATAGACGAAGGGAATTGAATTGCATATTAGATAAACAATTTTTATCAGTAAGAAGTGTATTTAAAGAATTTTTAATTTTAAAGAGCAAAATTGAAAGCTTCGCTAATGTTATCACTGGTAACTTCACTTTTTCTATTGAAAGAAGCAATGACCTACTTAATTATTAAAATAGCTGATATTTTTTTAAAATAATAATAAATTAACATTAACAAATTAAAATAATGTATTTTATAACATTAAAACAATTTGTAAGGGTATAAAATTTATTGTACTCAGCTTGAAAAATTTCATAACATTTTCCCTTTATATCTAATGTTTTTTCAACTGTCGTTTTGTTAAGTAACGCCAAGAATAAGACGTTTTAATGAATATAAAAAGATAATCGAATTGCAACATCACAGATAAACAATTCTAACCAGTTCGAAGTGGATTCAAAGAATTTTTAAAGAAAAAAATATATAACATCACTAGTGTTATCACTGCTAACTTGACTTTCTCCATTGAAAGAAGCAATGACCTTCTTCATTATTAAAATAGCTGAGTTTTTTTTTTTAAATTATTTATTAACATTAACACATCTAAACAATGAATTTTATAACAATAAAACTATTTTTAAGGTTATAAAATTTATTTTACTCATCATGCAAAGTTTCATACCACTTACCCCTCATATCCCCCCCTTTTTTTTATCTCGTTTCGTCTATATACATGGGTGATTCTTTGGAAACATGACAATTCAGACTAAAAATTTTCTCCAAATTTAAAGTCTGCAAAATAATCTAAATTTTTTTTTTGTATACTTATTTGTTTACATTTATTAACATCTTACAGACAGCAGTGTAGTTTATGGACATTTGCTCAAGATAAAAAATAAGATAGAAATTCACCAAATCTTGAATGCCAGGAAAATGACATATTAGCTTAGAAGTTTAAAAAACAGTAATTTTAAGCTAATAGTAAGTAACTCAACTTAAAACTTTATGTTAGATGGACTATAAATTGCTTAAATTAATCTTTTTATCCACTGTAGAAAGAATCAGAAATGCTTTTGTTGCTGATATGTACAGAATAAAATTATGTATAATAATTAATCATTAAATAAATAAATAACTTTGATTACATTCAAGCATATTAAAATCATACATAAACTTGGTATTAGGTTAATATTTGCTTTCCCTTTTTACAGTATACTGTTTAAAAAAATTTCTGGTAATACTTCTATATCCTAGCATTCATAAGCCAGGATAATGACAAATTCGCCATTTTATAGCATATAACTTTACTTTAATTTAACATTTTGGCCTAAGACCTTTACATCCCACAGAAAACAACAGGATTTCTTGAAATAACTCAGACAAATCTATGTAGTTTATGTTATTAATGATTTCAAGAAGACAGGAAAATGACAACATAAAAACATACTCACCTTGAAAAATATTTTGAAATAGATTTTGAACCAGAAAGTTGGTTCTTTATTCATGCAACAAGACACGTTCAGATAGGATGGTATCTAATCAATCTATTAACATAAGATATTGATTGCTGGCGCTATCTAATTTGGTTATAAATCACTAAATAAAAGTAGCCAGGAAAATGACAGATTTTCATGTGACAAACAAATTATTGACAGAAAAAACAATTTTAAACGAAGTTTTTGTAAATAATACCCTCTGCCTATATTCTAGAAATGCTTACAACGGTTGAGATGAAAGAAATTAGATATTGAAAAATTTATGCGAAGTTTTGAAGCTAGTTATTATTGGAAGTATTGTTTGTGACATACCAGAAACATGACATTTTGAAATTCAACTAAATTTTATAAATATACAAAACAGCCGATGCTAGTACAAGGTCATTTTAAAATGTTAACAGCAATGCTATTTATTAAAATATTAAAAAAAAAGTTATTTTAGTAGTATAGTATTAGATCTTGGAGCAAGAGACTGTAAATTGTCATATTTTGTGAGAATATATATATATATATATAAGTAGCGCCGATTTTAAGGTGTTTTAACGAATAGAAAGGGGATCGAATTACAATCTGATCAACAAGTAGGAAGAATATTCAAAGAATTTTTAAAGAAGCAAAATTTCAAGATTTAGATTATTATTATTATTTTGAATATAAAATGAACTATTGATTGTCGGGCGCATCATTAACTTCTCAATGGAGTTAGTGAAAGCGCAGAATCGTTACTTTTAGAATAAAATCAATAAAGGCTTAGCCAAATGATTCCTCCAATTTCTCTACACCTAGGATTTTGTCTTTGAATTAACGAAATCTGAGATAAATGTAAAAAAGAAAGCCCAATTACATTCTGAAAAAAGGAGAAACTTTGGGTATAAAATGTGTCATGGTCAATTAAAAGCATATTACTTATTTTTTTCTACCAGATGATTAAATAAGATAACTTAAATGAGAAAATGTGTTTAGTGGGTGTATTGTTGCTTTATTTTCTGAGCAGATGTTCTTAAATTCACTAAAATGTCACTTAGAACCCTTTTCCACTAATTTTTAAAATTGCAAATATAAGAGAAGTTAAGAATGGGTTGGGTATGTTGAAAACGGATTTCATTCTCCGACATTCCAAAATGTATTTTTTAAATTTTTATTTTAGCTTTCTATTAACATAGTGATTAAATTTACTAAGAACTATTATTAAATTTTAAAAAAATAACGAAAAGTAAACACGAAATTTTACCCGTTATTGGGTGTAATCATGCATTTGGGACCATTCATAAATTATGTCATGCGATGATTGGAGGGAATGGGTTCGTAAAATTATGACAGTTATGACAAGGGGGAGATCCCAAGAGGTGTATTATCATGCAATTTGATGAAAATTAAAACAAGCAGCTGATTAACTATTTTTACATAGTTCGTTTCAAAAATATTTTTCATCAAAATAAGTATACTATTAACCATTATTATTTTCATACTCACAAATGTCGATAAAATACATAAAGTTTTAAAAATGAAATTTGAAATATCATCTATAATATGCGTTTGATTTCTGCTCTGCTAGTATATGTAATATGTGAATGCAATATAGTGTTAAATGTGACAAGGGGGTTGGGGGTAAGGTTTAGTGTGTCACCTAGTGACAACTCTGAAAAGGTGGTCAATGATTGTTGCATCCTTTCAGCACAGCCCAGCACCTATTAAGAGTTTTTGGACTTTTAAAATGGAACCCATATACAAATTAATTCATATTTTGTTGTTCTTTTTCATAGATTGCTACAAAGCTTTGGATTTGAATAAAATAAATTGGAACTAAAATGCAAAATTTTAGAAAAGAAGAAACAGCTTTTAAGCTTTAATCGAATCGCATTAATGAATAAAATGTATTTAATACAATATTTAAATCGAACACAATACGAAAATATTTTAAGCTTATTTTGCATTCACAAAAATAGATCGAGTTTTGGTTGATTTTCCTTGCACAATTTTTGGAAATAGTCATTGAAATTTTAATTAAAACTCAAAATAATTTATTTTTAAGATTTCCTAAATTTTAAAAATATGTTTTAAGTTGAAAACAAATCCACTGATTCATGATTTCAAAATTTTTTGCAGCAAATAACGTGTAGTAACATATTATTTAATTGCATGCACTTTATTATTTTGGAAAAGCTGCAAATGATGCAATAAAAACAAGTTTGAAATATTTTGCTCCAAAAATAACAGCATTTTTAAAAAGTATATAATAAAAACATATTGCTTGCCTAAAAACTAATTTGAGAATAATACCTATAAGTAAATAAAGAAACGTTTTCTATAAAATGCAATAAAACGAAAATAAATAATAAAATAGCTCAAATATCACATAGATGACAGTTGAATGTAAATATAAAGACGATGCACTGCCAAATGAAAAGATTACTTAGCACGTTTCGCGCCAAATGTGTTTACTTTAGTGAGATTACGTCAAGGCCTTAAAACAGCATGTGGTTAAGATATCCAACATGCTTCTTAATAGAAACACACCAATGAAAACGTAAACAACATTTAAGTGGATACAGCTAGCATCCTTTTATTCAAAACAAATTCAATTTCCTGTTTATAAATTAACGTATTCTTAGCATAGATCAATAAAAGCGAGAAAAAAAATATCTAAGGCAATAACAAAGGCTTAACAAAGAAAGATAAATAGCGAAATAAACTTGAGGAACAAATACTTTTATTTTTGTTTAAAAAAAAGGAAACAAACATCTTTTATGGATATTTCTGCTTTAATTTTTCACTCATAAATCTTATTTTTGCGTATTATTTTTAAGAAGATAGTATATTTTTTTTAAGTGGGATATATTTGTTACAATGTTTCAAACAATAAAAAGAAAATAACTAATGCTTCTAGCTCACATATTATAGAAATTCTGTAAAATTTAGTAAAATATAGAGATTGTGACTGCATTCATTGTTTATAATTTTTGCAATTTCACAATTTCTGAGTCATTACTAAATTCGACACCATATATTGAATTATATTTAATAGAAAATAAAAATCTATTGTGTTTTTTCTCTTAAACGCAAACTATTAGTGATAAAAAAAATGTCATTAATAGAGAATATAATTAAAATCTTAAATCTGCGAAAATTTCTGTTGAATATATTCTATAGCATAAAATACAATATACTTTTTTCTTTGAAAATGCTAGGAATTCTGCTAAAATATCAGTGAATGAGTTATGCTTTTTAATGAACACCAAATAACTTAAACTTGCACTTTCTAAAATGTTTTTATAACCCACTAAACATTAGAGTAAATTAGTTACCCAAAAGTAAAGACGCACATTAAAGATTAAATAGAAATTTTATGAAATAAAAGAAAGTATTGTTCAAAATAATAAAAATGGATATTAAACTAAAAGTTATGATAATTTTTGTGTAGTTCGGAAACTTTGCACTTTACTAAAACTAAAACTACAAGATGTTGAAATAATTAGAAACTTATTACTTTCCATGTAATTTTTATTGAAAAAGAACACGTCATCAAATTTTTATTTTAATAAGACCTAAGGAAATACCGATTTTCATAATAAATTATGCAAAAATTTGCACGAGGTACAAATTCTATTGCATAGATTTGCATAGATCAAGAGACTTAAAGAAAATACTTTTTAACTATGATTGCGTTTAATGATTTTTTTTAATTACAAAATCCCTAACCTTTTGGTTGACAAAGGCTTCCAAATAATATGGAGAATTTATTTTTATTTGTTCATTTTCATTATTTATTTATTTGCTATTTACACTCATGAAACTGCAATACAGAATATCTTAATTATTTTTAACTGTTTGAAAACTTTTTAAATGAAATAAAATGAAGCAATGTTAATATTGATAAAGATCCATCATATTCTAAATGAACACTATGAAGCAAACTACTAGAACTACTAATATTATATAAAATCCACAATTTTAATTCAATATTTAAATTTAAGAATAGCTCTTTTTACTACAACGGCCATAACTGATAAATAAAATCATTAATTTATTTAATTAGCAGTTATGAGCAGTTTGAATCTTTTTAATAAACTAAAAAAAATTTGAATTTTTTAATATTTAAACAGTTTGAAATATAAAAGAATATTTAACACATCGTTTACGTAGAAATAAAGATTATGAAAGGTTTGAAACATTTGTTAAGTATGTAATATTGATAGAGCAGGCTTTTATTAAATAATAGATCTAATGAATTTTTCAAAGAACTCAGATTATTTTATTTTGATAAAATTTTTTGTTACATAACTAAAATAAAAATTAACATGCTCGGTATAAATTTGAAATTATCCCTATAATAAGATGGTTGTTAGTAAATTAAGGGACTAGTTTAAAGTATTAAACAGGATAGTAATGGATGAGAATGGGGAAATAAAAACGAATTTACCTGTGTTTGGTTTACAAGAAAGTTTGTATCAGTTTTACTTTTACCAATGTTTAATAATAATGCATATAGAGGTCAAGAGAAATAATAATTCCTTATTACCAGAGATTTATTTGCAAGGTTTGATATTGAGTATTCCTTCGAAACCGCAAACGATTTTAAAAAACATTAATTTATCAATAGAATACTTAGCATATAAATATTTTTGCAGACGATCTTTAATTTTATAATTATTTTTGCAGACGAATTTTATTTTCAAAACTGAAGTTGATTTTAGACTTGCATTTTGTCTTAAAATTGAATATTGTTAAAGGTGACAGTTGGTAGCTAATTTATTACCTGATCAGTCAAATCATATACGTAAAATTCACTCTACAGAAAGAAAATCCTGAATATGCTTTCGGCGCTTGAGACAATTCGAGACTTTAAATTTTTTTTAATGAAAAATACATATTTTACCTGCGGGATTTTTGATTTAAATTTGAAATATATTATTTATCACACACATCCTATAGGTGTTTGAGAGAAATACATTAATTTATAGAAAACTTAATTAATATTTATATATTAAATTATATTTATTAATTAGATTATAGAACCGAGATTTCAAATTAAGATTCATTTATAACTTAAATTATGCAAGAAATTTAAATCAAATGAAAGTTGAACAAATGAAAATCAAGTTTTTATTATTAAAGTAGCATATAATATTATAAAAATATTGGACCATTTTTGCTATATTTTTACTAGCGAAAGAGAGTAATTTCCTCTGTTTCCACTACGATGGTTCACCGTGCTCCTTATATAGGTAAACAATTGTAAGAGAATATTGTTGAATATAACCATGAAAAAATTATGTTTGACCTGAAGTAAATAAAACAAAATACAAAGTTAAGATCATAATTTTTTTTTATCATTTCTGATAGTTTTTTACTCTTAGTAGTTTATTTGTAATAAATTTTAAAATATCTATAGGAATATGAATAAATAAATGTGTCATAATTATAAAAGTTTTTTTTTTTTGCTCCTCTTTTATTTTACAATCATTCAAAATGCTTCAATTTTTAAAATTTATGTGAATTTTTTGTATTTAAAAAATTCCTTAAATTATTGTAATTGTTGTGTATAGAAATGAACTAAAGAAAAATTTATAAAATGACAGTAGTTTTGATGCATCATAAGTATCTGGGACATTTCTTGTAAAATATATAAAGGTGCTTTTTGCAAAAATTTAATACATCTTCTTATACCATGTATTTATATTATTCTATTTGTGTATTCTTTTTTCGAAATTGAAAAAAAATATATAACTGTTCTCAATAGCATTCAACTCAAAAACAAAACCGACAGTCATACAAGTAAAACTCGTAGAATTTACAGCGCAATTACGCAGGGTGTTCTAGATATAACAGAGGGTTTTCTAAAATTTATAGCAAGAAAATAATTAAGGTTACAAATATTACTCTTGCAGCTAATTCATGTGAGAGGTCAGGATTCTCTTCTTCCCTAGTACAGAATTTTAGTTATAAAATTCTCTGACAACACTACATGACAAAAATGACACTACAAGCCCTTTCTACCATTTATCCCAATTCATTTTGATGTAGACAAATATCGACTTCGAATTACAATATGAGAATGTGATTTGTGACTGATAGGGGACATTTCGTCAAAAATCGTTAAGTGATTTTTATTCATTAAAAGAGTACGAATACTTTTATGTGACTGTCAAATGTTTCTTTTTTATTAAAAGGTTTATTACTTGTAGCACTATCTGTCGATAGATTTTTAACTGAAAATAAGGTCTTAAGAAAATAAAAATTATATCCTCACATTAATAAATTTTACTTAAGCCATTTCTTATGCAAATTTTTAAAAGCCATCAGTCTAATTTAAGACAATCCGCAGTTGCTTTTTGACCTTCCTTAATCTAGACGAAAATGTTTTTTTTTTTTTTTTTTTTTTTATCAAATAAACAATTGTTTAATGTAGTGATTTACTATCACCAACTCATTGAACTTGCTTTTTTCTGAAGAACAAATCTAAATTAAGTTCTCGTTTTTGAAATTTTTGAATAGCTATTGTTTTCTATTAGATTTGCAACTTAGTTCCAAAATAGTTGTGGACCAAAGACAAATTAACAGAAGACTTACTATTTGTGATTAAATTTTTTGCTGCACAAATTTTTTTTTTAAAAACAATTTTCATGAACCCTTTGCAGAACGTAAACAATGAAGACTTAATAAGTCCTTTTCAGCATCTTTATATGAAGACTTTATTGTTTGCCTAGCAAATGAATAACGGCATTACTATTCAGAAAGCAAAAACTAAATTTTAAAAACATTAAAACTCAAGTATATTATTGGATCTTTTTTTGTCCAAAGAATTTTCACTATAAATTTTTTTAAATAATGTATATTGTTAATTGCCATAAATGTTGCAATTAGTTTAGATTAAATTCGTTATTTTAATTTTATGTTATAATAAAAAAGTACGGTAAGGAAAAAAAATAGTCAGAAGAAATGTAAAACATGTACAGCAATTATTTAAAGGTTTCCATTATTTTGTGATAAAAAAAAAATACTTTGCCAATTTTATTTCTCACAAACTTTTTCACTCCATGTGTAGTACACATTTTAGTTAGCCATACTTTAATGATATTTTACCAAAAGTTTTCAATGCTACATGAAGATCGATCATTCACATTATATTATAATGATTATCTATTAAAAATTAATTAGTTTATGTACACAAAAAATATTGAATATGTTAAATGAAGCAAGAGGAGAAAAGAAATCTTGTCCCCCATATTAATATTTATTAATTGTATGAGACGTTTAAAACTATTATCTCCTATATGCATGAAAATAAATTTTAAATAAAAGATATAGCGCGAATAAATTTTAATAAAAGATATAGCGCGATATAGCTTTTTTACACGGCGAAAAAGTTTTGTTAAAATTACCGTACTGTATGGTAATGACATTTCTAGTTTAAAAAAATATATAATTCTGGTATTCAAAATAAAAATATACTGTATTTAAACTATTCTTTTGTAAATTTTTCTGTTCATATGATAACATTTACGGGAAATTTTGTTTTTCAAAATTATAGTTCTTATTACCACACATTTAGTAAAAAATATATAACTGAAAAGTAAGTTTAACTGAATAAATGGTTTTTATTCCAAGCTCTACGGTGAAATTACGGTGAGCTCTAAGGACTAACTTATCAAATTTTACCACATTTACTAAACTTATTCTCATATTATGAAATCATATTTTGTAGTTAATTTCACCAAACTCATTACCAAAGTGCTTTGGTTAAAAGTATCGAGCTTTATCGTGTTCTCATAGAGCCAGAAACAGGATAAATTTTATGATTCTGACTGGTGTATTCGGATTCAATAATCAGTAAGTTTAGTGGATTTTTTAGTCGTTCAAAATATCACAACGCCTTTTCAATTAGGGGTTTTTACCATTGACCATGCTTGTTTTCTTAGTGAACTTCCTTAATATAGTTTTGGCAACAAGAGCTAATTTATTTAATAAATAAACAAGAAAAAACCGCTGCAAATATGAAAACATATTTAATGACATCAGGAGATAAAAATGCTAAAATATAAAAACTATCATATTAAGAAATTAAAAATAAATATATAGATGAAGTATAAAACATGATTGGACAAGAGGTGAAATAAAATGAAATTACTATCTAATGCATATCTGTTAGAGAAAAACACATAAAAAGAAAACATATTCTAAAAAAATGACAAAAACATTGAAAGAAAGTTATCACATTGCTTCTTAAAGTTAAATAAGTTCATCAATTTTGTCTATATTAATTATAAAATCAAATAAATCACACTCAAAAGTTTAATACTTTTATAAAATCTGCAAGAAAGGACAAAATATTATACAATTTAAAAACTAAACAGAGAGAGAGAAAAAGCTCTTTTGAAAAATTTCCTTTGTATAGCGAAGCATTTCACACATTTCATAAGATCTTCTTTCATATACCTAATAAAACTATTAATTATTTGTTTTAATTTTTAAATGGTTTGCTACTTGTTGTTACTGATTTTTTAACAGGGAAAAAGCAGGTATAGGTATATTCCATTTTATCATTCTTCGATGCTATCTATAAAAACTAACATACGATATTTTTAGCTTAAAAAAAAAACTAACAAGTTATTTAGTTGTTATTGAGTGTAAGTCTTTGTTTGCAAAAGTAAAAAATACGAAAACACCAAAACCTATAACTTATCGATAAGCTAAATGAAGACATTCTTAAACTTATCATAAGAATTATTACAATAGATTAAAAAAAAAGACAAAGATTGAATTTGACAGACTGTAAACATGTGATAAGTATAAAAAACTTAGTTTCCAGAGTATTCATGTATATTTTGCTGTCATTGAATAGTAAATATTTTTATTCTTCGCTTTAATGTTACCGATTAAAAGATCTTGTTATCAGCAATCTCATATGTTATGTATATTTTGCTCTTGATTTTCACAAACATCAATAATGTTTTCAATCTTATTTTAGAAGCAGTTTGAGTAGTAGAATAATTTTATTTTGTTTTGTATTTTGATACAATTGCAATTTTGCAATTAATTATGTAAATGTAGTAGGATATCTATTTATATATATACGAGAAATTTGACAGTGATAGGATTTTTCTGTCAACTGTCAATTTTCAATTAATTGTAATAAATTATATTACCATCATCATTTTTATCATTCATACAGCTTACTTTCTATTAATTGTCCTTTTGCAATATATTTCTGGTAATAGTTTTGAATGAGAGCTTCACACATTTAACCCTTTGACAATTAGTTATTAAAAAAATCTGTCAGATTATCGAAATTATATTTGCCCTTAAATATAAAATCCCAAAAAAGTAGATGTTCAAAAATTTATCGATGATTGGAAATTGAATTTTGGAAATTAAAGAAATTTCAGTGGTGACTAACTGTTCCTTTTAAATTTAAATAACTGTAAATAAATG
Source organism: Parasteatoda lunata (assembly GCA_949128135.1). Lineage (NCBI taxonomy): Eukaryota > Metazoa > Arthropoda > Arachnida > Araneae > Theridiidae > Parasteatoda > Parasteatoda lunata. Next base: position 47,068,344 of record OX421980.1, read on the forward strand.
CAAATTTGAAAAATTACTGTTGAGAAGGGAGCCATGTTTGGAAGATTTTACCCTTACCGCAAAAAACATCCCGGTGTTTATGCTATATTTCATAACTATATATTATTAAAATGCTAAATATTATATTTTCACTTATTTAGACTTAAATACAAAATAATGAAGAAAGACCGAAAATAAAAATTTTGCGTCTAAGGGTTAAAGTTTAATAGTCAAGCGCAATTCTATGTTCAAGCATAAGTATGATATTCATTTGATTCATTTATATTCATTTTGATGAAAAAAAATTATTGAAAATCACTTTTTTTTTTTTGTTTTTTTTTTTTTTTTTTTTTTTTGTTTTTTTTTTTTTTTTTAAAAATTCAGCAAACTGATTAATTCCTTTTAGAAAGTCATTCTTTAAAATTAAAGAAAATTTCGAAAATCTAAATAGGAATTAATAAAAATAAATAAATGAAGTCACTCAGTACCCAGTTCGAGTGAATTTCACCTAAAAAATCACTTGAATTTTCTCTCCAAATATTTTCCCTGGTAGAAGCAAACAATTAACGTGACACAATTTTTCAGTAGCTGCGTCGTGGGTGGGGTGGTCAGATGATAATTGAAAATATAAACTTAACGCCTGTGTTATATTCTTCAATCCTTTTTTTAAAATTTTTTTAAAAATTTTTACTATCCATATGATTTATTTGTTAGGAGTCCGTAAAATTTCTGATAATTACAGTAACTTCAAAAATGCCCTAACAAAAAAAACAAACGAATACGTATGAAAAAGTATATTTATTTCTTTTTTTCACCAGATAATATTACAAGTGTTTAAATTTATTTGGTAAATTACGTAATTTATATTTTAATTATATGTTTATCAGTTATCTTATCCATAATTTAAATTTGACTGATATTTTAAATATTATTTTTAATGATATTTAAGAATATGATTACCATATTATCACTTATATGGATATTATATAAAAATTTTAATCAAATTTTTAATTAATTACGCTAAATTGGGTATCTTATATAGATGAATTTAAATTATTTTCAAGAAAGGTGAGCCAAGAAATTTAAAGGTTTAACTGTCCAATCTTCTATTTTAAATATTGTATTTTATTAAATACGGGAAAAAGGGGGGCCTAGTGTGGACATAGGGCTAAGGTGGGTATCTTGAATATTAGTTATTGGTCTAATTTTCTCTGTGAGATATCAAAGATTAGCAGTACAGTGTTAAAAAAAAAACGGACCACCTTGAATAACTTTTGATCTAATGATCGGATCTTCACGGTCTAGGACACTTTCTTAATAGCTAGAGGGGGTGACCTCAAATATCCTATTTAATAAATGCATTTTAAGATAAGAATTCAGACACAAAAACGTACTTTCTCTGCTTAAACTTACTTTTTTTCGACGCATTCGGATTTCTGATCCTCAAGATATAGAGGGTAACTACAAACAGGGAAATATGGTTCCAATAGTTTGGTCAGGAGAGCGTTTCAAAAATTTGACCTCTTATATGTTAATTTTGCTTTTTGTGTATCTCGCTATGTCCCGAAAACTTTTTTAAGCGATTTGAAAAATGTTTGCGTATAATTATAAAATTCGTTTGTTCAAAGGTAATTTCCAAGCGAAAAATAACCTTTTATTAAATATTTGTTTATTTTTCATTATTTTATTTAATAATGGTGGAAAAAATTTTGAATTGTAAGGTATACAATTCTTTGAATCATTTTAAAGAATAAAATTTTACATGGTAAAATACAAAGTTTGAACAAAATCAGTGGAATAGTTCCTGAGAAATCGAATTTTAAATATCTGATTTTTTTGAAATTCAATTTATCAGGAACTATTCAACCGATTTCGCTCAGATTTTGTATTTTGCCATGTAAAATTATGAGCTTTAAAATGATGCAAAAATTTTATACCTTAGAATTCAAATTTTTCTGACCGTTATTAAATAAAATAATAAAAAATAATAAATATTTACTAAAAGTTGCTAAGTTTTGCTTGGAACAATACATTAGGTTTACACAATATGTTAAATTGCTTTTCAAAATAAAATAAATACCTCTATATTTTTAATTTTACATGTGAAATATTTAATAATAATACAGTTACAATAATTTTAATGGTATTCAATCGTAATTTTTCAGCAATGTAAAACGTTTATATAACTACTAAATTGAAGCTTCCAAGGTTTTCCTAACTTTCCTCTAAATGCTTTTGAAATACTGTAAATTATATGTAAATAAGAAAGTTTTAAATTTATATTTTGTATAAAGTAAAAGAAGTTAGTGATATTTTGCTATGACAGGATACCCACACACGGAGAAAAAAATTCTGATAAAATAATGATAATAAAATTATAAAGACATTTTGACAACAACAACAACAACAACAAAAAAAAAAAAGTCAAAAGAGACAAAACGGAAAAGTAAATTGAATCGCATAAATGGTTTTTATTCCATACTCTAAGATATCCAGATAAAATTACCGAATTTTGCCACAATTACCAAATTTCATTTTTAATTTTGCCTGAATTATTACCAAATGGTTTCGGTAAATATTACCAAGCTTTTAGGTGTTCCCATTGATTCAAACACACGATCAATTTTACCATATTCTGGTAGTTTTTACCATACTCTTTTCCTTACAGCACTAACAAAAATTGTAAAAAGACTATTTCTATACTTAATTTCATTTCATGTTCTTTAGTTCTTCAAAACTTGACTTTTATTTTTCAAGTTGAATTCGAACAATTGAAAAATAAATTAAGTCAAAATATTTTTTATTTATTTATAAGATTTACATTTTACCGTTGTAGTCTAACAATGTATTTCATTGTTTGAAAATCGTGTATTGATCCACTGCTGAGAACATTTGAGAATTGATAAACTAGACAAGGTATTTAAGATGATCTCAGATGGAATAATAAAATAAGATTATAAATAAAATAAAAGTCAAGAATAAAAGAGCAGAATCATTTAATGTTTCTTCGCAATTTGAAAAGTATGACTTTAAAGATGACAGATAAATATAAGAAATACTGCTTTCTTACAGAAAGTTTTTTTTTTTTCGCAGTGAAATTAATGACTCTACGATTGTTGTTACAATAATACTTGTGATTTAATAGTAGTTAATAAGAATAACAATTGAAATAATGTTTAAAATATGGAGGCTTAAAAATACTATACAATTATAGTTAAAACCACATACAGACTTTTGTGCGACAAGCATTTATTTTCTTGGTATGGTATAGTAAACAGTGACTCGATAATAGTGCTGATTTGTCTATACATTTATTCTTATATTAATATTGACTATAGTAACCTAAATCAGCTATTTTAAACGAGTATTTTAAACTTAAAGTTTAATGAACACTTTTTGCCTTTTGAAAAATTCATGATTGCAGTAAGTTTTCAGAAATAAAATTTATTTTGTTATGTAAATGTTTCAAATAGAACACTGAAAGCAAGTTATTTAATTTTCCATGACAATCACGGTAAAAGATTGAAAACGAAACTTTAATATTTAAAAAAAAAATATAGAAAGCAAAAAGACCATGATGATAAAGTGCGAAAGAAGAAAATTGTAGCTAGTGCGAATTTTTATTTTACTTCATAAAAAATTCTATTTATTTTATTACATGATTTTCTTTCTATAAGTACACTGGTGTAAGATATTAAGAGAATTTTCAGACTTTGTCGATTGTCTCTAGAACTACGGGACGGATTTTAATGAAATTTGATATGTACATACATTGATACAATATTAAACAAATAACCATTCAACAATTGTAATACACAAGCATAAGCGTGCGTAACTCAAACGGAAGGAAGTAGCGCGGCTGTAATTGGAAGGTACGAAAATGCCACAGGACAATTCAGGCCAATTGCCATAGGAAATGATAAACTGCCTTATTTCATGTACGAAATCACGCTACAAGGCCTGCATATCTGTAAGAGGGAACCATACTCCCGATTAAACTTTTTTTTTTTTTTTAATTCTGCAACCGTTGTTTCATACCTTTCACCTCGAACTAGTGTTACGAACGATCATGCGTGTGTATTACAATTGTTGAATGGTTATTTGTTTTGTATTGCATCAATGTATGTACATATAAAATTTCATTAATATAGGTTCAGTAGTTCTAGAGATAATCGACCAGGTCTGCAAATTCTCTTAATTTCTTACACCAGTGTAATTTCATTTTACCCTACAATTTCATTTTATTGTTCGAAATTTAATTAAAGCTATGTATTTATTTAAATATATTACAAATTTTCTCGCCATTTTATAAGAATTTCTATTTTTTACATAATAATTTCTAAATTCGTACATTATAATTTCAAATTTATTAAACTTGTGAACAAATATTATGACGGTTTTTTTCCAATTGTGGGGATTTTCATACTAACATTTTTGAGATATAGCCCGTGTTCTTCAATTTCGTTAGAATTTGAAATTAAATTTTATTAAATGTAAAAAACGTAGATTTAAAATAAAATTTGCTATAAAAATTAAATGAAACGTTTTAAGATTGCTATTTTCAATTATTTAAAAAATAGCCATTTAGTTAAACAAAAAATAAATTGTAAATTTTTCAAGAAAGAATAATATTATGCGAAAATTAAAAAAACATAGTTAGATTTAAACTTTTTGAATACTACGAATTAATAAAACTTTATCAATTGCTCTGTCCCTATCATTTAAATTATTCTTATAGGAAAGGAACTAACAATGTAAAATTCTGAACATAGGATTGCAGTTCTGATATGAAAGATCTTAAAGAATCTTGCGTAAAAAAATAATTACTAGCGCAACTTCATTGTGAAATTGATCTGCGATAAGGATGTTATTTTTATCAAGAAGTATACGTGCATCGTGAATTATGTATACGTGACAGGGTTTAAGTTTTATTCGAATTCTTTCATAAAAGTTTTCATATTAGACTCGCATTTGAAAAATATATTTTCATTTTTAATTTAATTTTCCGTACAACTATTGTTAAGTTAAAGGCTTTTATAGTTGAATATAATGTTATTTTTATATAAACATCATAAGGGGATTGGTATTTATAAATTTGAATGTTTTTTATGTATATAAATTAATTTAGGGAGAATATATTAACAAATTTTGTATTCACAAATGGCAAAGGTTTCAAATTTTTTGCGTCTCTTGAATTACAGTTAATATCGTTTGAAAAGTTTCCTACTTTTAAACAGATATAACTCTTTATGAACGGTATGGAATTGAACAATTCCGAAGGACACCAGTTCAGACAACACCCAATACTATTAAGCCTATTAATAATTTTAAATATTTATTTAAAAAGTTGAAAAGGAAAAAATTAAATGCGCTTTAAAACCTTTGGGATTCATTATAAAATGTCATTAATAGTTGTTTAAAGTTTTAATTCGATTATTAAATATGAATAGTTTTTTAGTGCAGAGTTATTGTAAGATACTTTTCTATTTTTTTTTTACTTACAATTTATAATATTGTTAAAGTTTTGCTCACTAATAATTGTCTCAAATTGTAATGATAGTTTGCATTTTATGGAATATTTCTTTTAAGCAATTTAATTCTCGTCTCCTTTTAATTTATTTTAGACACGCATTTCATTTATTCTACTTCGTTTGCGTTTTAATCCTAACAGCGCCGCTGGGAACTGAAATTCAAGTAAACAAATTAACAATTACATGTTTAAAATCGATCTAAAATCTATCTATTGAAAGTATACTTATCAATAATAATAGGATTACTAAATAGCAATCACTTGTTAATCATATTTTATATAACTTTAAAGGTTATATATCATATTATGCTTATTGAAGTTTTGAAAATGTTATGCAACCCTAATTAGCCGTGAGTATCATTGAAAAATTCATCATCGTAATAATTTAAATTGAAATTTAGAATATTTATTATATGTATTTGTAATTCCGTATTTTGTAGTATTTATTTTTGTGTAGTTTGGATCAATGTAGTGTTAGTATAGTATTTTATGTAGTATATTATGTAGTTGTTTTATATAGTAGCTTATAATTACTTAGTTTGGAGCAACGTTTAAAGTATAAGCTTTTATTAAGAATATCTTATTACAAAAAATTTTTGCAAATAATTTAACAGATGCCTACCAAATAAATGCATTATCTTTACAACTTTTCATACTTTAAAGTCTTTGTCCTTGAAAAAATTAGTAAATGAATAATTATTTGCCTACGGTAAACTTTAGAAAATAGTAGTTAAATTCATAAGATTTTCCAATTCGATCATAAGTTTAATAGTTATTAACTCCTCCATTTATTACTTTCCTGTTCGTATTTAACATAGGGAAGATCAAGTTCACGTATTCCAAATAAACACAGTATTTGTTTGTGATTTTACACAAGTGCTGACAAAACCACCATATCTCCATTGTAGTAGAGTCTTTGAAAAATTACTAGTTTCAAATTTGTTTCTATTTTTAATTTCGGAACGATTTGTCTAAGTCAGCAAAACCCACGTACCCCATGTTTTTCACCATTCCACAACAACTTCCAGATAATATCTTGGGAATCAACTACATATGTTACTAAGAGTTGATCAAATCTTAATCTTTGGAATAAGAAAAATAATTGATATGTTATTATTGCTACTATTTTGATATTAACATGAAAACATTTTTCTTAATCCATACATGTTTTTTTATCGTGAACTCATGATTTCAAAGAAATATAAATCCAGATAAATATGTGATTCCAGATGTTTTTGATGACCGTGTTCTTAATCTGAAGTTGTTTTAATCTTCCCAAAAATAATAACATCTAATAATATTACGAGCAAAATCTGAGGAAAGATAACAAACAAGGTTTAATACAATTTTATATACTGTATTTGGATATTTGTTTAAGTATTATGCTTTAATTAAATGAAATAATGATTTGTTTCTGATGCTTTTTCTCTGTGCCAAAAAAATCACAATTTAAAAAGTCCTAAAAAATTCCTGTCCTTCTATTATTACCAGACGTTAGTGTTTTTCTATTAGCTTTTATTCTGTTGAAAATAAATCAAAATTTAATAAATAGAAGCTTCTGCTTTTTATTCGTTGTTATTTATACTAAATTAGGTTCAGATTCATTTCAAATGCGTCATCGTAACGCATAATAAAATTGAATAAAATTGTAAATGAAGCTTTCAATTTCATTTTACCATCTTTAAATGAAATTGAGATAGTGAATAAATTCAAATATATTTTCTTCTGAATTATTTTTTAATCACTTTTAAGTATAGGAGGAATATTTCTACCAATTATAGAAAAATGTCAGAAAAAACTGGTTAAATAAAGCTAGTTTTAAAACACTAGAAAATGTAAAAATAGTAAAGACAGAAATTAAGAATATATACAAGGTATTGACACAATATAGGCGTTGTAGGTTTGAAGAAGGGTCATCAACGTATGTCCGAATATCAGAAGCGGGGTTAAAGATCTATTTGTTACACACAAACACCATTACAATTTAACGCACCACCTGCATGACAACTTTGAGCAGATGGTTTGATTTAATGGCAGGTGTTAATTAAAAGTAAAAATTAATAGGCGTTAGTTAACCTAGAATTAAATAAAAATAAGATCCTTAGTCTCATTTCAGTTTTTTTCTTTTTTTTTCTTTTTTTTAAATTAGAAACAAAAAAATCTTTTAATTCATATTAAATAACTCAGGGAAAAGTGCAAATAATTTTAATACTCTAATTGGTTAAAGAGCACAAAAGATTCTAATGAATGAGTTCTAATTTGAAGTCACCCCTTGAAACCATTAAGATTGAGTTCTAGAATGTGAAGATTCGATCGTTTGAGGAAACTTTATTCAGTGTATAATAATAATAATATATATTTATAAATAATAATTTATAAAAAATATATATTTATATATAATATATTTTTATATATAATAATATATAATATATATTTATAAAAAAATATTTCATAAATAGTTTTAACTATTATTTTTCTAGTTCTTGCAGATAATTTCGTGGTGTCTAATCAAAATATAATTTGTTGGTGTTCTGAAGAACGATGATCAAGGAGTAATTTTTTACGTATCATGAGTTTTAAAGATTAAAATTAAAGTAATAACAAAAATATTTCCCCTCAATTTTGACTAAAAACGGGTTAGGGATGAGAAAGCAAGTATCCAAAGAACAGTGAATCGTGCTAACTTCCTCGCGAGAGCTTCGAGACCTCTCCGAGATGAAAAATGATTATTTTAAGTAATGAATTTCGAATGAGGTGCTAGAGAAGTAAAATTTTATAATATAAGAACAATTACAGCTATTAAAAATATTTTGGGGATTTGCTCATTAAATTATAAAAAAAAAAAAACATTAAAAATCATCGATTTTTCTAACTTTTAACTTTTTTCACTAACTAAGTAGATAATCAAGCTTCTTGCTCTCCTTATCCTCCTTTAAAAGCCCTATATAATAAAAATAAGTTGAGTGAGAGTTCCCATAGTTCTCGAATGCATGTTTGGAAGATATTTTGAACGAAGGCTTCTTTCCTTCTTCACTTCTTACGCTTTTAGCCAACATTGATACTAAATATTATTATTGTCTGAGGAATGAAGAGGAGGGGGGGGGCAGCATTAACATCCACAAAATGAGCCAGAAGCGATTTTTTTTTTTAAACATCGGGGGGGTTCAAGGGGTTGACCTCAAATATGCTTAGTAATTAGTGCAGATGATATTTTAAGTTTTGAAATCAGACACAAAAACATACTTTCTCTGAATAAAGATACCTTTTTTTCGACTTATTCGGATTTCTGACCCCAATAATATAGGGGGTTGCCGCAATCTGGGAAATATGGTCCCAATAGTTAAGTCAGGAGAGTGATCCAAAGTTCGAACCTCTTTATGTTAATTTTACTTTTTGTGTATTTCGTAACACCTCGAGAACTTTTTGATCAAATTGAAAAATATTTGCTTACAATTATAAAATTCGTTTATCCAAAGATAATTCCATGCAAAAAATAAATATTTTTTTATTTTTTATTTTATTTAATAATGGTCGAAAAAATTCTGAATTGTAAGATACACAATCGTTCACATCATTTTAGAGAATATAATTTTACAATTAAAGAACGCAAAATTGCATTCTTTAATACGATTCAAAAAATTTCATACCTTAAAGTTCAAAATTTTTTCGACCATTATTAAATAAAATAATTAAATATAATGAATATTTTTAAAAGTTATTTTTTGCATAGATTTTACTTTGCATAAGCAAATTTAGGAGAGCTCTCCTGACCAATTTATTGGGACCACATTTCCCAGATTACGGCTACCCGTATTTTGACGGTCAGGAATCCGATTCCACCGAAAAAAAGGCATGTTTATTCAGAGAAAATTTGTTTTTTGTATCCGATTTCATAACTTAAAATATCGCCTGCGCAAATTGATTAGTATATTTGAGGTCTTCCTCTCAAACCATGAGATTCAGTCCTGGAATGTGAAGATCTGATCATTATATCAAAAAAGTTGTTCAGGGTGGTCCGTTGTGACTACTTGTTTTATTCGATGGTATTTAAGGAAGGCAAATTACGTTTCAAGCAGAAATAAAACATAAAATAATCTTTTAAAAATTTGAAAAAATAAAATAATCCTAAAAAAATGCAAAAAAATTAATTAAAACACTATCTATTTTTAATATTTGTTTTTATAATTCAAGCGAGAAACTCCCTCTAAAATCTTTTTCTCTGCTACAAAAGTTCCTGTTTTAGAGCTTTCCCCCCCTAGCCCCCCCTTAAAACTTTAACGCAAAAAATATACCTTTCTCTTTCTAATTAAATTCATGGCCGTAAAATTGTCAAAAAGTAATAAATGTAGGGGTGGGACGTTTTCTGAAAACGGTGGCTGAGAGGGGAACGAGATCATATTCGAATTCATGAGGTCATTTTACACAAAAAAGCAGCAGGGCTTTTTTATGTTAATGTTATTTGAATTAAAAATATTTGAGAAGATTTTTTTCTTTTATTTTATTTTCATTTCTTTTCTTTCTTTCTTTTTTCCTCTTTTTTGGTTACTATACACATGTGTAATTATACAGTTTAGCTGAAAGTGTTCGAAACACTTGTTGTAATGAAACAGTGAAACAAAACTTTGTCCAAATCGATCGCTTTATATCATGGATATAAAAAATAAATCAATAAAAACAAGACATTTAAGTCAACATATTAGAAGAAAAATATTCTTTTGATCGAAAATACAGAATGAAATAATTAAGTTAATTAAATTTATAAAAATGAAGAATCTAGAAATTATTACTATTATTATTATTATTTATACTTATCTTAGATATTTTATTTATTCCAGATTTTAGTTTTTGCTCATAATGAACAATGGACATTTTAACTTACAGATTACTCATCAACACTAAATCTTCAATATTAAAAGGAGAAGAATTTTAGTAAAAATAATATTTTTAAATAAGGGAGCTTTCATAGTTTTTATAAAACGCTTTTTCTTTCGGAGTATAAGATCCAAATACGAATACGGAAGTCAATCTAGATTTTCATACATTAAAAAAAAACTTTTGTTGTAAGTTGGCAGTGTAGATAAAACATGCTATTTAAAGAAACTTTTATCATTTCTATCAGGCCAAGGCTATAAGAATTATCTACCACGGTTTAACGAGTGTCAAAAACTGATATGAGCAACAAAAATGTTAAAAATTCTTTTTAAAATTAGTATTTGACTTCAGCTGATGTAAAACCATAAAAACAAAATTTTCTTGTCGTTGCAAATATTAGTAGTTCGTAATGAAATTTACACTCAGCTTGCCCATAATTGTTTAATACGTATCATACTTCGTTAAGGGTCATTTTTGGTTTAAAAAAAAAAAAAAATTATACTTTTATTTTATATAATGTAACGATGTTTACATGTTTGTGTGCGTAAACATTGACATTTATTTACATTTTCTTAGATCAGAACCTGATTAATTCAAGAAATCTAAAAACAAGCATTAGGATTCTTTTTAATGAACTTAAATTTGCATTACAAGTAAAAAAAATATATATATATATTTTAAATACAGACAACTTAATTAGTAAAATGATTTTATTTATTTTATAGCTTTAAATTCAATAAATGGATGACTGTTCCTTGTTATTTTTATTCACTTTTTTTAAGTCCTTGAGAAAAAACATCCCTCTTAACTGTTATATATTGACTTATTTGCATAATGAACTAAAGAGATAAAAAATATAGAAAATCAATTTAGGGAGCAATAGGGTCATGAGTTTAAGTTAAAATTATTTGATTCGGTATGTTGTGGTCGATACTATAGGCTTTACAAAATAGAAGGATGATATATATATATCGCGTTTTATTTTTAAGCTTCAAAATTGGTGAATTGAAGTTGGCTGTGGTACATTTCAGGCTTTTTAATAAATAATACATTTTAGTGTCTTATGCTATATAGTTTCTGCTATATGTTGAAAATAAAATTAGCGTCTAATGCATTATTTTTAATAAACTTAATCGGTGTCTTAGATATTTTTCAGAATTTTTTTTGGAACCGATTTGGCACAGGATAAAATTTAAATACCTGATAATTTAGTATCAAGATGGCAAAAATTTATTGGGACGGCCTTGGCCTGTCATAGGATGTAGTGCTCAAGAAGAATATTATTAATTAGTTTAGAGTTAGCAAACTGTAATGTATAAATCAAGAACCGTTGATACATCAATGCAATCGTAGCCATCTTGGAATTCGGAGAACCAAAACTGGACTTTGATATTGTAAAAATTGCAAATATTTGGTTGATTACGGTTGATTTACGAGTATTATTGTCTTCCGAGTTTGTTTCAGAATCAAAATCGTCTGTTCAGTGTAGGTGTTAAAATTAAAATACAATAAAACAGTTGTTAAAAGTTCTTTTTTCTCTCGCGTAGTTCTCTAAATTTCAAAGCTACGGAGTTGAACATCGATAGGTGCGAATCCTGAAGTAATCGATGGTACAATGAGTTGATGAAATAAAATAAAATGGCTATAAGAAAGTTTTAAAGTTGAAACAGGCGAAAGAAGTGAACTCGAAAGTGGCACGACCTGTATTGACCTTTGCATGTAATGCATAACCTAAATTGGTTTAACCAGATTTTGTATTTATTAACTTTAGTATATATTGATGAAACATTACCTTGAATTCAAACCAATATCAAAGGGGAAAAAATTGTCGTAAGTTTTAATCAAAAATTTAAATTGCATTAAAAAAGAAAGTTAAAAAAAACATCCTTTATTCTGCCGCGTTACTGTTATTAATACCTAAATACATATTACATCAAATAAATTGAAATTCACTGAAGCTTCTAATAAACAGCTCTCTTGCGTTATCAGTTTCCGGCCGAAAATCTAAATTCCTATAATTAAATATAAATTACTCCCCCATGTGAAGATCAAATACCTACCTTCAGAACTTAACTGACCTACAGGGTGCTAATATCGAAGAGAAAAATAAAATAAAAATATATATTCATGCCGCATCTTCAAAGAGTGGACGACAAACTTAGATGATGAAACTGGTAATGCGGTGATATTAAAGACAATAGTTAAGGGTTTTGCGGAAGCAAGTTCCTTCCTACCTGCCCTTATGAACAATTTTCTTTACACAATTTGGGCCTTCAGCGAATTTCCGAGACAGGGTTTTAATTGGAAAAAAAGGAGGTCTGTCTGTTTTGGGCTGGTCTCGGTCATTGATCCGAGGAGGGCGATTAGATGAGATAGGGCTTATCCAAGAGGTGAAAAGCTTTTTGAACCCTAACTTCGACCCACAAGTCACGGGGTGATATAGGTTTACTTAAAAAAGAAAAAAAAAAGTTTAAAATAAAGCAAACTTCATGGCGCAAGTGTGCTATAAAATTTAGTGGAATACACTAATTTTGAACTGAAGTAAAATAATATGCTAACCTAAATTAAAAATTGCGAATGAGAAAAAGAATAAATGTTTCTCTTAAAAAGCCAAATTTTTTCTCGATTTTCCTGGAATAAAATCTCAAAATAAATTTAAAACGTTGCAATCTATAATTAATCTAGAAATTGTTTCGTAGGTAACCTACCTGTTGAAACTACACAAACTCAGTTACTTAATTATTTTCCAGCTATCACATGAGTCTTATTGACACAAAACCCTTTAGATTTGTAATTAAATTTTGAGAAAAGTAATTATATTGAGTGATTTAAAAATTTCTGAATTTAATGAGTGAAAACCCTTTAGATTTACACTGTAAAAATTTCATCGCTAGATTACGAGCAGTTGCCAAGTGAAAGTTTTCGAGTCATTAACCGTAAATGTTGGGCCGTAAAGCTCTCATGAGCATAAAAATGCAAAAACATGATTCTCGTGAAATAAATGTCCGCTGGCTGTAAAGCAACATTATGCTCGTAAAAGTATTTTCGAGTTTTGATGCTGTTTGAGACTCAGGCGATTTGTTTGTCAAATCAAGTAGAAAATTTTAATTTTATCGATTTATATTTAATTCTATTATTTTTTTTAAAATCTAAACTTAGTGTAAAATTAATTTTCTTTAAGGAAGACACAAAAGACAATTAATAAAAATTTATTTCATTCAAACTGTACTACTATACAAGCCACGGTGGCTCAGTGATTAAGACGCTTAAATGTTATTGTGAAGAACAGTGGTTCAATTCCTCCCCAGGGACAACCTGAACCCTATTCACCTTTAGATTGATGGGTGCCAGCTTGTCTTTGAAGTAGCTTGTTTGCAATGCAGACAACATTGCCACACTCCTGCTGATATGCACTTTAGCCACCATGACTCCCCTGGCCCACAGCAGGCTGTGGTGGGAATGCTTTACTTTCTAGTACTGAAATGCGGAATTATATTGGCGATGTAATTTTAGAAAGACTTTAAAATAATTAAAGTATATAAAAAATTTTCTCAAAAATTTTAGGTGCTTCAAAATTGTAAAATAATTGCAATATTGTCAAATGTGTATCGTATGTATTTTTCTACTAATATGATCATATTAGTAGCTCATATTTCTTTCAAACACGGATTAAAAATTAAAAGTTTCAATCTTCATTTAATAAAGTACCATAAAATATCATTTTAGTGTAAATTTTTTTTTAATATATTATAAATCTTTACTAATAAAGGTTTTAAATGAGTCGAACTTAATTTAAAATTATTTTCTTATGAGCTATCACTGTTACGAGAGCATATGATAATTGATGCCAAGTGATAATTAATGTGACGCATAACCAATTAAAAAAATAATTACAATATTATATTGATATACACTATTACTTAAACTAGAGCAAAGCATTTACAAAAGTTTACATTTTATAGAAATAAGTATGACTATTACCCTTTACCACTAACTTATTTAATTATATAAAAAGGAAATATTACAAGTTGTGTAAAACTCTTTTAATTTCCATTATAATTACATAACTTAGGTTGATGCTAGGGAATTATCTTTTCACGTTTTGCTGCCCCCTCATTCTCAATGAAGATTTTTTTCATAAAAAATTTTAGATACTTTTCTGTAAATCATTAGTTTCTTTACATACAAATTAATTAAATCAAGGAAAATATTTTCTTTCTAATAATGATGTGTAATTATACAGGGCATATTATTATTATTTTTTTAACTTTTGCTATTACAACACTGCAGTGTATCTCCTTTGAATTTAATACTACTTGAAATGTAATATAAAATTTTGAATGAAAATGTAGGCTGTATCAACAAAAAAAAAAATAAATAAATAAAAAAAATAAAAAAAAAAATCACAAAATACTGGTTTAATAAGGAAAAAATGAATTTTTCACTTAAAATGTTCGTTGTTGTTAAATAAGTAATAGTTTGTTAAGATCCAAATTAATTAAATCAAGGAAAATATTTCGTTTTTAAATTCCTCACGTGTGATTGTATACGACGTCATATTGTCTTTGAATTTCCTCATTCATTGATTTCTTGCATTATATGACATGATTTAATGGCATTGGAATTAAATTTAAATTATTAACATAATTTATCTTCTTTCTCAGAAAAATAAAACACTTATAATGGTAGTCGTGCTATAGTACAGTTTTATCTTTCCTTGTTTCGGGATTTCAACTAGAATCGTCCATGCCTTCTATTACATAGTATATGTCTTATTAGTCCATTATTTCTTATTATGTTGAGGTAATAGCTCAATATTTCTCAATTAGTTTTGTCACAAGATGAAAGGAAGAAAAACGTTTTTATCACAACAAATATAAATGAATTACTTTAATTAGGTTTCAAACACTGTGTTGCAAAAGTGTTTTACCAGATCTTATATTCACCTATTGTATTTTTCAAGTAAAATGAATTTTTTTTATAAATACAACTTTTATAAATATAATATTCGAAAATTTAGATTATTATAAAAAATAATAATCAGAAATATACAATTTTCTGAAGAAATATTACAAAGGTTACAAAATTTAAACATACTAAAATTTTTATTAATATGTAGTATAGAAATTTAAAATGATAGAATTGAAAAACAAATTAGGAAACAAATTTAAAACTCTTATTCCAAATAATCCAAGCAACGAAAAAACTGCCACGAAACTTCAATATTTAGTGAAAAATGTTGATTTATAAAAAAAATCTACATATAATGTTTTAAAAATGAGTTTTAGGCATTTTTTTAGCATTAAAATTTTTAAAAAAGAGCAAATGTATCGTCGATGTAATGTTACATTTACTATCCCTCTTCTAAATATTTAAATAATAAATAAACATTAGGTTTTTGCAAATATAAGATGTGCAAAAAGAGCAATTTACAATTACCTATAAAAATATTATAGGGCTGTACAAAAAGCACTTTTCTGAAAACTTTTACCGTCCTGGAAAAGAACAAAATAGTTTTCTTGACGTAAAAATTGTTTTTAGGAGTTTTTTTCAAATTACACTGAGAAAGAAAAAATATGGTCAAAGCTACCGGAATATATTAAAATTTTCCGTGTTTCTTTCTCAATGGTAACACCAAAAGAGCTCGATAATATTTCCGAAGCGTTTAAGTAGTAATTTTGCTAAAATTAACAAAAGAATATTAGTTTATGGAATGAGATAAAATTTGGTAACTTTATCATGATCCCTTAGACCAGGGATGGGGAAACTACGGCCCGCGGGCCAACAGTGGCCCGCCGGAAGGTTTTATCCGGCCCGCGGATAGAATTTTAACTTGCCGACCCGTCGCAAATATAAACAATATACATATTTGCATACTTTGTATAAAGCTAGTTTTTTTTTTTTTAATAAAGTACTGGTGACCTTTTTACTTTCTCTATTTTTGTTCAACAAAACATAAATTGATGGCAATAGCTTCAGACAGCTTTTCAATTGGTAAAATTTTGAAAGCAGAAGTTCTTCATAGAATAGCTGTAGAATGACGCCAACAAGCGTTTGTCTTTCTCGGGGAGCAGACAATACGGAATCTAATGTAGGTGAATTGTGCTTCACATGTGGCAAACTGCGCATTTTAAGCTCCAACGAGCGGCTTTTTCATTTTTTTGGGAACGTGAATTATTTATTGCGTATGGAAAGATTTCTCACATATAACGTTATTGTAAATGATGGTGAAATTATTATATGTATAAAATAGCTAGTACTTGTTTAGTTATTTGTAAAAATTTTTAACCCATAAATGGCGACTAAAAAACGCAAAGTTGATTCAGAGTGCCGTGCGTTCAATGATGAATGGAATTGGAAATACTTTTTTACAGTTGTTAAAGATAAACCAGTATGTCTTATCTGCAATGACGCAGTAGCAGTTTTTAAAGAATACAACATTAACCGACATTTTACAGCCAAGCACAAGAATGCGAACTACGACGCAATGTGTGAAAGAAGACAAAATGCAGAAAGTCTTCTTAAAAAAATTATGTTCAAGAATATAAACAGTGTTCAAGAAAGTTACATTGTAGCATTCAATATAGCTAAAAATAATAAATCTCTCGGTGATGGGGAATTTGTTGAACAATGTATGCTTCAAGTTTGTGATGTCCAAAAATGAAAAATAATTTTGAGGGTGTAACGCGAAAAACAGTGACTTCTAGAATCGAAGCAATCGATAAAAATTTGGCAGCACAATTGGAGTCAAAAATTGCACAATTTAAATTTTGCTCAATAGCTATGGATGAAAGCACTGATATAAATGATACCGCTCAATTAGTTTTATTTATAAGAGGTGTTAATGAGAACTTTGAAATTACCGAGGAACTGGCGTGCATGCGTTCCTTAAAGGGAACTACCACGGGATGTGATATTTTTCGTGAGTTTCAGGAAAGGCTTTTACCTTTGAAAGTGCCCATAACAAAAATATGTAATATTACGACTGATGGTGCACCAAATATGACAGGAAAAAAATCTGGATTCCTTGGACTCTTTAATAAGAACTATACCGGGAATAACGTTATTTTTCTACATTGTGTTATACATCAAGATGCTCTGTGTAAATCTGCATTGAATATAAAACCCGTGCTTGATGCAGTAGTAAAGCTTGTTAATACTATTCGATCTCGTGGGCTTACTCACAGGCAATTCCGAGATTTTTTTCAGTCTGTGCAATCTGAATAGTCTGATGTACTGTATTACACGAAAGTAAGGTGGCTTAGTGCAGGATGTGTATTCGAGCGAGTTTGGCAGCTGAAAGACGACATTGTGTCGTTCTTCCGTGGGAAACAATGTTTAGCAGAGTGCGAAATATTGGAAGATACAGAATGGCTTTCAGACTTAGCGTTTTTCACAGATCTTCTTTGTCATATGAACAACTTGAATGTTAAAATGGAAGGGAAAAATCAATTCATTGATGATATCTGAACCCATCTCAAAGCTTTTAAACTGAAGCTTAATCTGTTTGCCGGGAAGCTAGCCAAGAACGACTTGTCTCATTTCTCGAGGTTAAATTCAATACCCTCAGTAAATGAGGAAAAGCTTAAGAGTTATGAAGATGGCTTGAAAAAACTCCATTTTGAGTTTGAACGCAGATTTCAAGATTTCAGTGCCATTCAAACAGAATTAGATATTTTTACCATGCCTTTCAACGTGAATTGTGAAACAGTGAAGTTGGATCTGCAGCTTGAATTAATTGAGTTGCAATCTAACAATCATCTGAAGCAGTTGTTTCTAAATATGCCGAAATGTGAGTTTTACAAATTATTACCAAAAGCTAGTTTCCCAAATTTAATATCTCATGCCCAGAAAATCAGTGCTATGTTTGCTTCATCTTATATATGTGAACAAGTGTTTTCAACTATGAACCTTAGAAAAAATCATTTCAGAAGTAGACTAATTGACAAACATTTATCCTCCTTCCTTAAAATAAGTACATCTCACTTCGAACCTCAATATAAGGAACTTTTAAAAATGAAATCGCAATTTCATTCATCTCATTAAATATTTAAATTAAAACTTGTATATCGTTTTTTTTATTTTTTTTATTTGAGAAATTTTTACTTGGCCCACCAAATATTTCTTTTTTCGATTTTTGGCCCACGGCCAAAAAAGTTTGCCCATCCCTGCCTTAGACCATGGTCAAACCATTTCTTTTATTAAATTTTCTTTTCAGTTTTGTATTTTTTACTAAATATCTGATAATAAAAACTATAATTTTGTAAACCAAAATTTCCAATTAATCGTTACCATATGAATGGAAAAATTACCAAACGAATGGTTTAAATATCGTAGACTTTTTTTAAAACCTGAAATATGTTTCCTTTTTATTATTAATTATTTTATGACAGAAATCTCTTTATCATACATCACGGTAATTTTACAAAAAAAAAAAAAAAAAAAAACTTTCTACGTGTATTAATGCTGTAAAAAAGGCTTCATAACATTCTTTTAAAAATCTTAAGGTTGTTTTCTGCGTAAAACTTAATACGTGAAGCTTTTAAAAATGCGCATAAATTTGGGAGAAAAATATGGATTTTATTGCGTCTTTAATGTAGCTCTTTGTTTATTAGTATTAAACATTTCTTTAAATGGTAGATATGCTTTAGTAGAAAACTAAATGCTGATTGTCATGCATTGAAACATATAGGCTTTTTTTAGGAAAGATCGTTAAATAACTCCGGAAAAACGAGATGGATTTATGACTCGTCACGAATTGAGTACGTCAAAAAATTATCACTCAAATTTGAAATTCATATGTCGTAATAACATTGCCCTAAAAATATTGTAATTTAGATGATTATGTAAAAATGCCGTAAAAACGAAAAATAACTAAAATGTTTGCCGAGAAAACAGTCAGACAACGACGTGGATTAACGACAGATTAGCCGTGAATCATGGGCATCAAAAAGTGATTACTCAAATTAAATCTTCTGGTGTCGTAATAGTATAGTATTAAAAATACTGAAGTTGGAAAACTCATGTGGACGCCGAAAAAAGGTTAAATAACTATGGAAAATATTAGCGAAAAAAGATGAGGATTAGCGATTTAATCGTTGATAATCGTGAGCTTCAAGTGAACACTCTAATTCGAAATTTTCGTGTCGTATAACATCGCATTAAAAATATCAGCATTTGAAAAATCACGTGAAAAAAGACGTAGACATGATCAAAAATTCTAACCTCCAGAAATAACTAGAAAATTTTACTACTGCGTTTTTCTATAACTAGTATTCGATTGCAAGTCGACGAAATCATGACCTGTATGGTATTTAGGCAGTTTACGAGTAGTTTTAATACGAGAATTAAAATTTATTATAATTTATTGATATTTGAAGAACAACAAATTAATCAACAATTCAAGAAGTCTATCAAACAAAACCAAGTATAAAATTAAGAAGATGGCAACAGCAATAATTAATAACTTGAAAATCTAGAACGGTTACAACTGTCAACTATGAAATTTGTGCATAACAACAAAACTTTGTTGGAAAAATATAACTCAGGTTTTGAATTACAGCAGGGTGCGTATCGTTAAAATATTATAAGATACTTATAGTTTCGATCAAAAGGGAGTGGGCCAAAAGGTCAACATGCCAGCTATCCTGCAGAGGGAGCTGACAAATTTTAATTTATAAAATAGAAAAATAGCGCTTCGCTGTAAAGTATGAGGCAATGCCAAATAAGTGTAAAGTAAGAAACCTTGCAATTAATTAAGTTAAAAAGATTTAAAAACTGTCGATGTTTACACGTTTTAAAACTTAAAATTGTTTTTTTATTGATAAACAAACAAAGAGGTATCGCCAATTGATGGTTTTTTAGAAATTCAAAATTTCTTAAAATTCGATTGAATTGGAAATTTTAAATTTCAGGAATTTGGAAATTCAAAGTTTCCAAGTTTGAAATTTTCAATACAGTAAGAAACAAAAGGTTATTTTAGTAATTATTTTTTATTACAAGATAAATTTGTAAAAATCTTTTCACTTTATGTAATTATTATGACGTAAACATTTCAATGATTTTTTAAAAATTTAAAAAGTTTGTGAACAAATACTATTTTGGAGTGGTACAAAAGATATTTTTTGAATACTCATATTTTCATGCTTAAATATTTACGGCATTGCAGGGCTTTGACTCACAATGCTTAACACAAACTTTAAATAAATAAATAAATACTTTTATGGATTTTAAAACCAAAACTTATCGATTTATATTGTTGATAAGAGTAAAAAAAAACTATCGAAAATTAAAAGAATAGTTATCAAAATATTAGTTTCAGATTTATTGATTCGTGCTCCGAGTTCAAGGTCATCAATGTCATGTTCCTGCATCACGTTTGACACATTGTTTACGCACTTGACGTGCAGATCACAAATCAAATTTGGTTGAAAGCATACTGTATTGTTAAAGTAAAAAAAAAAAAACAAAAATCGAAGAAGCAAAAATTTATGAAGTTTCGTATACGCGTTGTGAACAATTGTTCATGTTTTGTAGTATAAAAACTGTGTAGTTGTTGCGCAATTTTTTAAGTTAGTTAAGTTTATTACAGAAAATCCTTCCTATAATAATAAATCCGACTAATTATTTTTAATCTAATTTATTTTACTAATTGTAAATCCTGTTTAAAATTATTTTAAAGATAATGGCTTTGTGCATATCTTCGTAATTATGAACTCTCAGAAAGTTATCAAGCCAAACAGGTCATAAATTTATTTTTTCACTATTTGCCTCTGGGTGACGTAACACAGTAAAAATCCGTGATAAATTTTCGTGTAATATGTCATCCTAGTGCAACTTGTAGCTTCCTTTTCTCAAAAAATAAACCAAAGAATTGAGACCTGTTTTTCTAATTACTAGGTAATAGGAAACAAAAAGGAAATTTTACTTCCAGCTTCTAGCAGAAAATCCTTCATATATTAATAAATCCAAGAATTTGTTTCTTAATTCTAATTTATTTTGCTATAAGCCTTGCTTCCAGTTATTTCAAAGTTAACGGCATTCTTCATTCCATCTTAATGATGGAATCTCAGAAGTTTATCAAACTATCCATGCAAATAAAACTTTTTTGTCATAATTTGTGTCAGAGTGACGACACCCACCAAAAATTTGTGACAAATTGAATGCGATTTGTCTACTTGGTGACTCTTATAACTTAAATTTTTTGAAGAGTGACTAAAGAAAAGAGGCCCGTTACTCTAATAATTAGGTAGGAGGAAATCTAAATTAAGTCCTACTAGAGGAGACGAATTAGGGTGAGTTAAATCCCCGCCGGCAGAAGACTACCCCGTGTAGTAAATGGTTACTGGAGCACGTTAAATCTGTTTCGCCACAAAGTCCTCCAAGTTCCTATAACAAATAAATATCACTAGCTGTACTGAACTGGAGATTGATCGTTTTCTGTTTTAGGTCAAAATTACGATCTGTGGACGTATGAGAAGGTCCGCCCTTTAAAACGGGCTGTGACGTGTGCATGACTGAAGTCGTATTATTGGCCATAGAGGGCTCTATTGAAAAACAAGACTTTGACAAGTAGCATTAGAAACAACAACAACAATTCTATAACTAAACATATACAGATGCACTTAAATATAAAAGCTCACATTTTGTGGGTAAACATAAAATATTGCTGATCTTCACTAAACTTGAAACTTACACTTTTATCATTAGCAAAATTCTTTAAATTGTTTTAAAAATAAGAGTGTTATCAAAATCAGGGAGGGTAGCTTTATCATACGAATCTTTGATTTAATATGATATTATTAAATAACTCAAATATTCACAGGAGTATTAATTAAAATAAATTATGAAATTTGACTACAAAATATAATATTCTAAGCATTTGGAGATTAAGTAATCGTCCCAAATCGTCCTTGAAATATTTCAAGGTTGAAAAATATTTTCGTAAGCAACATTTTAAAAGAAACTCTTCAGTTTCGCTCACAAACGAGTGTCAAACCTTGAGAGATTTTTAAGGAAGATGTTTAGTCGTTGAAAAATTTTAAACATTGAAATTACTATAAATAGTTGTTTTAAGCGTAAAAATTATTTCGAATTGCTATTTTAATTGAACTTAGGCAGTACGGAGATAGTGATTTTTCCTTCAAAGCTCTGATATTGTAGTACATAAGATAAATTTGACCACAATTCTTAAAATAATCCGTTATTATACACTGTCCTACAATAAGTGGTCGGGGTATTCGAGGCTTTGGGGCCTGTAGGGACATTTTCCCAACTTCTTTGGTTTGTTGAAGGAAAAGCATTATTCTTCATTTTCACGTTTTTACTAAATAAAACAATATTAAATGCTAAATAACCGCAAAGAGATTTAAGCGGTAAGATAATACCTGCTAGAAAACTTCATTCGTTTCAAAAATAGAGAAATATGAAGAAAAAAAAAATAGTCGACGTGCTTCGAGCGTTTCAATAGATGTACCTTTTCAAGCCTCTCGGCCACTGAGATTTTTTTTGTTTTGTTCTATTTTTCATCTTTTTTGTCTCACGACTTCCATGGTTTTCTTTAGTTTTGTTTCCCTCTTTTACTTTTCCAATTTCCGTTGACAATTTTACTTTTTTCTATTTCAAATAATTTTTGTTTCTTTACATTCACGTCTGACTAGTCTTGAAAATGGGTGCCTACTTTTGAAACATATCGACTGTTTTTTTTTTTTTTTTATATTTGTATATTTTTTTAAAAATCAGCTATCAGGTAAGAAAAACAACAAACGAAACATATAATATTTTAAATCAAAATGAAAAAGTATTTTACGAAATGTTATGTTATAGTTTGCACTTTATTGTGTTAGCACTTATAAAGTTATGGAAATTAACAAGTAGGTTTGATAGTTGTTAAGTATTAATATCTTATAGATAACATTAGAAATAGAAGAATCCTATACTAGACGAACCGGATCTCTCTATGAACTCTTTTTCTCAACATAAGAGAATTTTTTGACAAAATTTAAGGTATGGAACAATTTTAAGAGCTGAACACATGAAATTCTGTTTGTGCTGAATAAACTAACCATGTTAAAGTAGACCATAGTTATTTTATTCTATTTAGACGATACATTTATTTAGAACTCTAGCTGCTGCATTTCAAATGTCATACAAATGAGCACCCAATATCTATATAAGTTAAATAATGGTTTGGAAACGATTATTTTAAATTTATTATTTTCACAGAATTTTAAGATATTATGAATAACAATCGTAGGCTGATATTAAGGGATGTTTAGAGTAAAAGAGAATATATTTAACTACAAATTGCGTAAAGTGATAAAAATGGAATGTTAGACGCATCATGACATCCGTTCGTCTCGTCACTTTTTTAGACGGAGTGGCTAGGGAAATGTTAGAAAAATAGATCATAACTCCCCATACATTTATAAGATCCCACAAATTCTAAATAAAGATTAATTGACTTTCCCATTTGAGTTATTAACACTAAGAAGAAAAAAAATTAAAGTCGCTAAGCTGATTATCTTGGGTAAATTAGCGAGACGATTTGGAATCGAGAATAAACATAATCAAAAGTATTTTTATTCAATAATCCAAATTCTCATACTATATGATTTCGTATTTTATGGTAAAAAGAAAGAAGCAAACTTCTTAAACTAAATCGAAATATAATAAATTTTTTGTGGTAATTAATAAATAACGCATCTTTCTATAATTTTAAAATTAGGATAATGAATTTTCTTTAAATGTTTACGTTTTGCAGCTGATTTGAAAAATGTTGGATTAGATTTTTTTTATTTATTACAGTGATATTTAGTGAGGACTTTTGATCCGGTAATTTTTTTTCTAGAATAGAGGTTTATTCCTTTTAAGAGTTAATGCAAGTTGCTAGATTTTAACTAGAACTTTCAAGAATATCTTTTTTAGATTGTTAACATCAATGTCAATTATTTAGAAAGTCATCAGGTATTCTAAAAAAATTTCATGAGAAAATGTTTAGGTTTTTTTCAATATACTATGCGGAGGAGGAAGAAGTAATAACTTTGAGTAATCCATCTGTTAGTAATCCACTTTTACCGTAAAAATTGTAAAAATTTATTTTTACAGTAATATTTATTTAAATGCAGTAATTCAGTGATTTTACAGTAATTTAGTCTATAAATTACAGTATATTAGATTTTTGTCCCATTAAAACTTTACGGTAAAAGTGAATTTTACGGTAATAAGTGCTGGTACTTTTTATCATTTTTTTTTTATCCGGGACTTTTTTAAAGTGTACTATTTTAACTTTACTTCGAGCTACCTTCCTAACAATGAAACACTTAGGGTTCAAATCGGGCAGTTAACTGTTTACTCTCTTATTTTATTCATTTCAATATTTTTTACTTAGAGAATTAATTTAGTTTTATTTTATTAACATTATTTTTTAATAATAAAATATAATTACAGTATTTATTTATTTATTATTTAGTAATGAATTTTCTATTTACAAATAGTATAAATTTAATGCAAATTATTTATTTATTTATTGTAATTCTTTTAGTTGCTAGATATTGCGCGACACTTAAATCACAGTACTATTTAAATCTTTCAATAAAAGGATATTGTTTCTAAAATAATAATTTCTGTAAAGTGTTGTTATAATAATTTAAATTAAGATTTTAAAGTAATGTCTAAAGAAGTGCTAATATGGTACAACCTTGTGAAATTTATTTTAATAGAAAGGGAAAAAAAACTTATAAAGTGTTTACAGATTTCTGCATTGGTAATGGAACAATATCGGGGAAAAAATTCTCGTGAAGAGAATATATTAAAATAAAAACAAGAGTTCATCGTCAATTTCTAATTTTATAAGCTAATTTGGTAATAAAATAAGATATGATTGGTACACTTTTGAAATTTCTGATGAAGGTTAAGAAATCTTTTTGGATGTTGATGAAAGATATTTTAAAGCAGATCAACTTCAAAAATATTCCTCATATTAACAATAATTTTTATTACATGTGTAAGATGCAAAATAATATTTCGTTTCAAATTTTTTCATAGTAATTGCAGATTAATATATATTTTTTTCATAAAATAAAATATATAATAAAAATCTAACTATTTAACTATTGCAAACAGCATTTATAAATGTTAATATTTTAACCATTATTAAATTATTACTGTAGTTTAAACATCATGAAATGTCTCATTATTTAAAAAATACAATAAATAAAACTATATTTATGATATTTGTAAACAAAAAAAAAAAAAAAAAAAAAAAAAAAACACTTTGTAATGGAAAAAACTGTGAGAGAAAAAAAAAATCAGTCTAGTGCAGGATCCCCAAGAGTTTTATTGTTAGGTAAGTTTTCTGATACTAGCCAACCCACTGCTCCGTAATCGAAGGGAAGGTATAATTAGTATACGAAGCATACTCGAATTTTCAAATACGTTTTTCTCGAGACCGGCTGGCTATGCGCTCTATTATTTTATAGGGTCAACATACTTTAGGTACAATTCTAGTATTCAAAATGAATGTCATCGTAAAGTGAAGTCATGTCCTCTCCTTATTATTTCTCCGCATTTTTTGAAAATAAACCTCTCATATCTTGATGCATATTGTTATATATTAGTCATCGTATTTCACCTAATGGTGAGGATGACGAAAAAAAACCTTTTTTTTTTGAAGCAAAGAAATATTTTGCACTCTCACAAGATGAAATAAAATCGTTTAAATTTTTTTCCTTCATGAAAATCTAAAGATTGAAAGAAGTATTTCTGAAAAATTTCAAATTAAACCACTTCAAGAAAAAACTGATGCTTAGGCTCTTCATCTTACCTAACCTTCTCCTATCACTTTCACTATTTTAAAATTTAATAATTTGTTATAAAGTGATTTCGTTGGGTGATATGCTTTCATCTTTAACTCATACTTTTCTAAAGTGGACAAGAATTATATATTTAATGGTAACAGTGTATTGTTTTAAGGTTTGATCAAACTTCAGTAACTGAAAAATTACGATAG
Organism: Parasteatoda lunata; assembly: GCA_949128135.1. Lineage (NCBI taxonomy): Eukaryota > Metazoa > Arthropoda > Arachnida > Araneae > Theridiidae > Parasteatoda > Parasteatoda lunata. The sequence goes on from OX421980.1 coordinate 47,094,734, forward strand.
CTTTCGATTGTAATGTACAAAGAAATAATTATAAACATTAGACATGGTTCTGGTCTGTTGACTTTAAATTAACAGTCCCTCCCTTAGATGCCTCTTAATGCCACAACATCCTTTGTAAATTTCTACAGAAAGACCAGTAAATCCTAAGATACCTATTTAAAGAAGAATTTAGTGTGACTAATAAGATCACATGGTTTCAAATACGGTTACCTTATAAAACTTTTAAAAAATTACTTTTATTTTATTTTGCTTTTAGTTTAGAAATGAAACATTATTGCAAAATATATTTATTAAAGTCACAAAGTATAAAAGATCATCACTTAAATTTTGTATAATCGGAATTGAATTTTACCCAAGGAGAGTGAGAGTCATTAATATTAATCTCCGTCAGCCAATTTCAAAAATTTTTCTAGTTTATATTATTTGAAAACTTTCTGATTATTTTTATGAAATTTCGGTTGCATTTTCTCTTAATTTAATTTTTTTATAATTTTCTTTTTGTTTAAATATTTTTCTTTTCATTGGGAATCCAGTATTGAAAAAAGGATAATGGAAAAAAAATTATACGATAATGAAATGCCAAGCTAGTGAAATAAGTGACGAAATTCAATTTTAGAAAATGGTTAAATGCGAAGTCAAGTTTCGAGAATTTATAAATAAATTTAAAGAAATGTTTGTTAAATTAAAAATAATATTTTATAGTTCATTCTTATTTTGCTTTTATTTTAGTTTCTTTGAGTAAAATAAACGCCTTTAAGGTACAGAGTCATAAAATGACATTAGTTTGAAATCCTATTTATAACAACTACTGAAACAAAGACAAAAGTAAATTAAGTTGTAAAATTCGAAAGTAAACGAGTTAAACCTTTCAAACCATTAAGCATAAACTTAGTTCACACACTAATATGACATTCGTAAATGGTTGGAATTGCCGAATAATTATGTAGATGGATCAACTTTGCGATCAGTTTAAATTTCAACTTTGCATTGTCTTAATGGTTTCATTATATTATAAAAATTCTTGTGTATGAGTTAGAGATAGGAGTATTAACAAAAATTTTATTTTTAAGTAAATCTATTGTTTCTAAAAAGAAAACTTAAAAAAGAATTATTTTTATTTATTTATTATTTTCTTTTTGTTAATATTATGGTACTAAAGCAAATTGTCTTAGACGATGTGTAATTGATGTCAATACAACAATTAAAATTGAATTTCTTAAAGTATTTCATCTATTAATAATGATTGGTTTTCATCTGAATTGAGGTCATAAAAAATAATGCTTTCTAATTTTCTGGTTTTAATTTTAATAAAAAACTATAGCGTTAAAGACAAAAAAAGTATGTTCTTTATAGTGGAGTAACATTAATAAAAATTACAGAATTATTATTTTTATCATTATTATTATTATTTTATTTTTATTATAATTTTATTATTATTGTTATTTTTATTTAATTTTATTTAAAATTCGTATTTTGTTCAAAAATAAAAAAAAGTTTTGTTACTAATTATTTTTTCAATTAATTTTTTTAAATTAATATATACTTATTTGAACTACTATTAGTTTGAATAAATGTTTGCAATATTCAGCTTTTTTTTGTATTGTTTTAGTTTGATATTAATGCAGCTTCAAATAATTAAAGTTTTTTTTTTTTTTAAAAAAAGAAAGTAAGTAGATGAATATCTTATGATTGAATAATGTCTTAGGAATTTGTTTCACATTGAATGTTATGTAATAAAACGGTATTCAACTAAAAATATCTTTTCAAGATAAAACATTTTTGTTTTTAGTTTTCATAGAAATTTATTGATTTAGAGACGCAGCTCCGAAACACTGCATGGCGCATTCGTCGGCTCAGAAGATTTCCATAATGTCAAAACAGAAACTTTGAACTATGCACTTAATGTTTTACCTATTAACTGTTTTTCATTCCTTTAAATTGCCAAATGTTAGGTTCCTTAATCTATAACCATTAAATATTTCCTCGTACTTTATATCAAATCTAAATGTCAGAAAAATGTTTGGTAACAGATACGACTTAATAACGTGATTGTCAATACATTGTCAGCTGGTTTTGTGACTGTCTCTGATCACATGACGCGAGACCTTCTCAGGGAATCTTTCCTAAATATTATAGATATCCAAGGGAGTTAACTTTCATGGGGATCGTTTGATAAATCTTTTTGGGTGTATGGTGTCAGAAAAATATGGGGTGAGGGCTATTTTTTTTTTTTTTTTTTATTCTACTCAGTCAACAAGTTACCAGAGAGAACCTTGGGAAAACCGGTTAGTATTTTGTTATAGCACCTCCTCTTTTGGGGCCCCTATCTTATCTTTTACTGATTCAGTTCCCTGGTTGTCTAAATTACTTTGACATAATTTGTTTTGAAAAAGTAATAATTTATTTTAGAAAGAACTAAAAGCAATGTAAAAATTTTTACATTTTAACTAGAAACTCTTTAAAAATTGTAAAATTGTAACTAGAAACGCTTTAAAATTGTTAAATTTAACTCGGAACATTTTTACAATTGTTGAGATTTTAAGTTTTAATCAAAAGCACAGGCAATTTTTATATTTTAATTATTTTTTAGTTTATTTTTTTTTTTTTTTTAGCAATGGATATTTTTGCCACAAAATTCTTTAAAAGTAATTGATTAATTTTTCCTAATAATTGCTTATTCAATAACCACAAACATTTTTGTGATAAAAATAAGACTAATTTCGAATCAGGAATCAGATCAAAACTGGTATAATGTTGACAGAATATTTTTAAGGAAAAACGTAACATGTTGCCATAAAAGAAGTTTTTAAGAAAAAACATAACATATTGCCATATAAACATTACATACTATCCATTAAGAAAATACACCTCTTTAAAATATTCACAAATTGCTTATTAATGTTTGACTGATTATTTCACAGAAATTATGGATTAAAGGGTTATGTAGGGTCTATGCAAAAGCTGCTAAATATTGCCAGAAGGCTCAATTTGTGTTAGAATAAAAGCTGAGGGAAGAAATTGTTGAATCTACCCGGACGTTGCACTGCTCCATGTACTTTTGAAAGTTAGGGGTGAAAAAGATAAGTTCTTCACGAAAAGTTTACCATAAAAAATTTCTATTAATCAAGATCGAAGTTGATTGACAGAATTAAAAAAGTACTTTATCAGTCAGTAGAACAGAATCACGGAAAATGAGCAGTGGAAAAAAAAAGCGCGGAAAAAAAGAACCTGAAAAAAAAAAAAAAAAGCATAGGAAATTAACACGGGAGAAAAACATTACTATAACAATTATATAAATTTAATATCCGATTTGATTCGGACCGTTGAACACGAATTAAATATAATTAAACCTTTATTCGATTGCAATTCCTTACTTTTTAAAAAATTATTTAATATTTAACGTTCGATTTTAAACAAGCATTATGAGTAGAAGAAATACTGTAGTATCAATCGTTCCCCCTTTCAGCCGTCAAGAAATAGTCAGATTAGCCCTCTCGACTATATATACTCGTCTGTATGGAACTCAGTGGCTTCATAAGGTGTGCCTAAGTGGCGCGATAAAAATTCTAACCCTACTAGGTGAACACAGTTAACAATTTGAATAACTTTTTTATGATTATTTGACTGTTTCCGTTAAATATGGGAAAATAACAATTAAAAAAATGGTTATTTAACCATTTTTTCCGAGAAATTTCTAACAGTGTTGCTCATGTTCGTTTCATTCATCACAATTCCACATTAACTGTTTTTATTTATTAACTGACAGCTAAACTGATAGCTTCTATAAAAAAACTAGAAACTTCTATTTTTTATACATTAAAGTATTTTCTTAATGTATTATCTTAGAAAATTAAAATATTTAATGTAAAAAATTGGTTCAAATATATGGATTTCATTTGAAACATGAAGTATGACTCAAGGTACAACAAAGTGTTGCACTTTGAGAGTTTGAAATTATATATATATATATATATATATATATATATATATATATATATATATATATATATATATATATATATATATATATATATATATATATATATATATATATGCAACATAAAACTTAATCCTAATTAATTATTCAAATCGAAATGCTTTTCTCACACTTTTAAAAGCCACATCCTGTTCTATTTTTGGCCCAAGTATGTATAAATTTAAATAAAGACATTTTCCCCTTTAATCTTCGTGGGAATCACTCGACCTATTTCATAAACCAATATTAATTTCTAAGATTTCCCTCTTTTCCCTAAATAGAGACATTTTCGGATTTTTTTTGCAAGATTTTCCCTACCAGAAAGACTGATCGTCGATGGAGTAAACTATACTTTTTCGCTCGCCACTCAACAAAGAATGCCATAATAAAATTCTTTTGCTTTCATTAAAATCCTTTGTCTGTTTTCCTGCTCGGTCCGACTGCATCATTTTACAAAAATCATGTTGATGGAATTATGCAAATTCAAGATGATGGGGAAAAATAACTCCGCTTAGGAAAAAGATTAGGTCTCTACATTAATCAAGTTGCTGAAGGAAAGGAATATATTGCCAATCTGAAACTGATCCACGGATACTTGTCAGCCAGAAATATCCTGATGGTGGACAAGGATCGTATTAAGATGGCTGATTTCGGCCTTTCCAGGGATGCCTATGAGACGGGGTACAACCTGAGCAGTAGCGACTCCCAGAAGAAGCTGCCCATCAAGTGGATGGCACCAGAAGCCATTGAGAAACAAAAGTTCAGCACTCACTCTGACGTGTGGTCTTTCAGTGTATTTATGTGGGAAGTCTTAAGTTTTGGTAAAGAACCCTTCCCAGGACTATCAAATGTATTGGAGTTTTTAAAGAATGGTTACAGATTAGAATGGCCAAATTGCAAACATGAATGATTGTGATGATGATATGTCAAACTCACTTTCCAGTGCTTCTAGTTCTTTGGTTTTTCTCTAACGAGGTAAGAATGTAGGTCCCCCATGGGGCAATATTCCAGGATCAAGAATGTCTTCTCCAAGTCAAGTGAGAATCCCATCAATCCAAAAATCTTCTCGTGTGCGTGTCGACCACCAATGTGCATCATCTCCCCCTCATGCAGAAGCTGCTGTCTCATCTTGCTGTCAGAAGGTAAAACTTTCACTATATATATATATATATATATATATATATATATATATATATATATATATATATATATATATATATATATATGATATCAGGGCTACATCCCTGATATCATGAGTAGTATTTAGCTCAAATAATTCAGTCGTGAACCAATATACTTCTTCAATAGTTTTATAGGTAGGCTGTTGTTGGTAATAGTTCGCACCCATTTCTCCACACTGGAGGGGGGTGGACAGCACTCTCGGACAATTCCGACATAGTTTTTCAGGATCACATCATGTTGAAAGAGTCGCGCAAAAACTATTGCCCCTGCATTATATACTAACAGAAAATGAAGTCAAAAGGCTCAAGTCGTGCATAACTTGTAACTCTACGCATCATCGATAATCATTTAATGCTTCCTAATATTGAAGTGAAAGAGGGAAAGATTTTAAAAATAACTCCTCGTTTGAAATATAAATCTAATTATAACTCAATGGTATGTTTTCAGCCTTTAGTCTCAAAATAGAATAGCTCTACACCTATTCTTTACCAAAGACATTTTAGGAAAAGAGTTTTAATGCTTTTATTAATACGAAAGTATTTTTGTATTACATCCCTGATATCATGGGTAGTATTCAGCTTAAATAATTTAGTCGTGAACCAAAATACTTCTTCAATAGTTTTATTTAAAGGTAGGCTGTTGGTCATAATAGCTCGCACCCATTTCTCCACACTGGAGGGGGGTGGACAGCAATCTCGTACAATTCCGACATAGTTTTTCAGGATCACATCATGTTGAAAGAGACGCGCAAAAACTATTGCTCCTGCATTATATACTAACAGAAAAGGAGATAAAAAGGCTCAAGTCGTGCATATCTTGTAACTCTACATATCATCGGTAATCATTTAATGCTTCCTAATATAAAAGTGAAAGAGGGAAAAATTTTAACTCAATGGTATGTTTTCAGCCTTGAAGTCCCAAAATAGAACATCTCTACACCTATTCTTTACCAAAGACATTTTATGAAAAGAGTTTTAATGCTTTTATTAAATACAGAAGTATTTTTATAATTTTTGTATTATATATATATATATATATATATATATATATATATATAATTTGAAATCACTGGCGCGATATAGTGTCTTGTATTGAAAAAAAACATTTATTTGTAAACGCCTTACTACTATTAACGGAATTTATTTTATTTTTAAATTGCACTCTATATTAATTACATGTTTAATATTATTCTTGAAACAATATTTTTTTTACGATACATTGGAAAATAAAATAGTAAATCGTTAAAGTGGAAAAAATAACACCGAGTGAACTAAGAAATAAAACTTTTCCAAATTGATGAACAAAATGTTCAATCACAGCTATATTCGCACCATACTCGTAAGCAAAGAGTCTCCCCCTCCTCCCCACAATTTTTTTATTGTAATTTCTAACTTTCTCAGGTATAACATTACTAAAATTTACATAGTCTGATGAAATCAATGAGACATTTCACTAAAACGGAAAACTTGGGAATTGTTCTGATTTAAAGATAAACAGGAAATAAGGTTCAAGGTCTTTATCACTTTACCTGCTGATGTATTAATTACTATACGAAGCTATTTACTGAATTTATGTCTTTTGAACATGCAGTTTCACAAAACTAATGATTTTCTAAACATTAAAACTCAGATTAATATACTAAATATTTATTATAACTATAAACAGAAATAAAATTTTCAAAAATTACTTTAAGCTTGTATCTCAAAGAAAAAAATCAGAATGTTCCATTTAAAACAGATATACCGAAATTAAGGCAAGTTAAAAAAAAATTGTATGTCGGAATTGTCTTTAAAAAATTGCTTTAAAACCACGTCTGCTTTTATATAATGATGAATAGCAGTGCCAAGTGACAGTAGAAGTTGTTTATTAGTGTAGTTAGGATCCAAATGGAATTAGTTCTCAGGATACTTCTTTTAGAAAACATCAGTTATTTTTCAGAACGAGTTCATATGAAGATTTTGAAAATGAAACATAAGTTGAGTTTAATAATTAACTTATGTAAAAGGCATTGCACATTAGAGCGATGTTCCGATCTCCAATGTGTTCCGTTAAATACATTAAGAATTCCGTTAAATAATATATATTATAGAGTAGCTCGGTGTAATTACGGACCAAATGGTTTCTTGAAACTTCTTTTAGAAAACATTAGTTAATTTTCAGAACGAGTTTATATGATGATTTTTTAAAATAAAAATATAAGTTGAGTTTAATACTAATGTGTTACGTTAAATATATCAAGAGTTTCTTAAAATACTTCATGTTGTATAGTAGTAGAGCGTAATTACTGTCCAAATGGTATAGTTTTTAGGAAACACATCAGAGCGTCGTTTAATAAATATTGATTGATTAACTAACAGTTTTATTCATCGAGAACTAATTTAACCACTCTTTGACCAATTTCATTCAAATTTCAGATTTTGATATTTAAAATCAAGTAAGTAACGTGAAAAATTGTACAAACTGTAAAATATTTTCGATCATCTAAAAATAATCGATTACTAATAAATAGTTATTTTAAAAAAATCGCATGCGATTTTTTTTATTTTTTTTAAATGAATTTCAAAAATAACGTAAATTTTTCAATACGTTTCACTATTGGGTACAAATTATTCCAGATTTTGACTATGACTTCTCACCCTGGCTTTTAAAGGTTCAAAATCCGAATACATTGGAGAAAAAAATGTTCATTCCGAGAAAGTACGTTTTATTTTTACATTATAGTCAGCACATATCATTTAGCATATTTATTAGCATTATGTTTATCCCTCGAGCCTGAAAATTACCACTTAGAAAGTTCAGAAGATAGCAACTCGGAAATGTTTTTATGATAAAAAATTATTCCCAACAAAATAATCCTATTTTTTTCAATTGTGTCAAGAGAATATTTAAATTTAATAGGTTATCTTTCTCTTTTGTATTTTAATGATATGAAACTTCATTATTAATTTATTTGTAAAACACACTTCATAAAATATTTTAAGTTGCTGAACCAAATACTTCCTTGTTTAAAAATTTAATTTGATTAAAAAAATATGAGTGTCAAATTAAATAACAATTAGTTTGCTTAGTCATCGATTGGCCCCTTTACCTACTCCTCTCTGCACGCCACTGATATTAGAGGATATGTGATATACCTCAAAGCAATAATATTTCTTTATCTTCTCGTTGAAACTTGGTATCTGCAATAGAAGTGACCATGGCATTAAAACTCAAGAAACGTATTAACTATTGGTATATAATTTTAAGTTAGTGTTTGAAAATAGTATTTAATAGGTTAATTTTGTTAGTTACGAATCATTAATATTTAATGACTTTTATTTTTCTTGAGATGAAAATAGGAAAAGGTACAGTAAGTTTATTTATGAAAGAGTTTTTAATACTTGATAAATAGATATATCTTATTAGATGATTGTCAAGATACATTTGCAATCAAAAACTAATTTGTTTAAGAATCTATAATCTCATTTGTTAGTAAGGTAGGGAAAGAGAAATAAATTAATGAAAATGTTAATAACCTTTTATAGTGATAATACAATGAATTGTGAAAAAAAGAAAGATTTTTTTTAGATTCTTAAAACTAATCACAAATGAATAAAAAATCCTGATCTAAAACGAGTAATTTGTTTTAAATTTCGTTTTAATTCTAAAATAAGCATATTTTTATTTCATTGGATTACTAATGGATAATTATTTATAAATACTATACTGTTTTAGAGAAAAAAAAATTCATTATAGAAGTAAATTAGTTTATTAAATAGGTATTTTCGTATAGGGTAAACTAGTTGTGACTTTTTTCAATGGATATTTCTTGATTTTATTTCTTTATAGCATGAAAAAAAAATGTAAGTTTTCTAATCAAACTATTAAAACTTAGATACATAAATAAAATACTTCAATAGTTTGATTTGTAATAAATAGATAGTGACACTATGTTTCCTCTAAGACATTCCAACGTCCTAGAACTAAAATCTATTTGAAAGGTTTTAACAATGTTCATTTAATGTTTCAGAAACGTTTATGAAATATTTCAATGGTGGTAGCCGTAAAATAGACATTTCCGTGTTTAAACGTTTCTGGAATTTTTTTGAACATACGCTATAAATTTAGAAAGGAATATAAGATCAATGGTTACGGTAAAGTTATCACACTTCGAATCAACGAATTAACGGAAAACATAGGCAAAAGTCCAAAAAAAAAAAAAAAAAAAAAAAATCTAACTGAATGACATAGTTTATACTCTTTTATTTCCTTACTAAATTCATTAAATACAATTCAAGTTTAATTTCCCTAAATCAAAACGATGCGTAAAGTAATTAATAAATAGTCATGAGTAAGAATTTTATTTAAAATTATACGACACAAGGTGAAATAATATTTTTTTTGGCAAAATATTTATAAACAGAATGGAAACGAATGCAAAAAGCAATAACTGAAAAAGGAGCCGTGACGGCTCAGGGTAAAGTGTTCGCCTTCCAATGTTGTTAACCGGGTTCGAATCCTAGCGATGGCTGGTCTATACGAATTCGGCATCCGGCTTGCATCGACCACAGTGCTGACGTAAAATATCCTCAGTGGCAGGCGGATCATGAGTCCCCTGCATGTCAGGCTAACCGTGGGTGGTTTTCGTGGGTTTCCTCTCCAAGTAACGCAAATGTGGGTCAGTTCCATCAAAAAGTCCTCCACGAAGCCAAATTTCTCCCAACATTTGATCCAGGAGTTCCTTTGTCTCCTGGATTGGGTCCAAAATTACAAGGCTACGGAGTTGAACATTATATGTCGTAAACCCCCAAAAAATTGAGTTAGCTGTTCAACGACGATTCAAAAATAAAATAACAAAAAAGGGATAAAATAATTCAATTATACTTTAATTTTAGTTCAGTATTTAGAAGTGGTAAATAAATATTTAAATTAAACATTCTACAACGCAAGGCGAAAAACATTTCGGCCCGAGAGAAAGGCAGCATCTTTTTATTAGTTCAGTTTAATATTTACAAACAGAATGAGAAAACGAATGCATTTGGCAATGAAAAAAAAAAAAGGATAAAATAGTTTAATTATATTTTAATAAACTATTGTAAGTAACAATTTAAATTAAGCATTCTACGACACAAGGCGAAAAACATTTCGACCAGAGAGAAAAGCAGCACCTTTTTATTAGTATGGTATTTAAAAAGAAAAATGGAAACGAATGGCTGGAATGGAACGTGTTGAACGCCTTGGCTCCGGAAATAGAACGTTCGCCTTTCAATGCGGTGAACTGGGCTCGAATCCTAGCGATGGCTGGTCGATACGATTCCGCATCCGTCTTGCACCAAACACAGTGCTGACGTAAAATATCCACAATGGTAGATGAATCATGGGTTCGAGTCGTCCCCTTATTCTCAGGCTAACCGTGGGAGCTTTTCGCGGTTTTCCTCGGCATGTAATGCAAATGCGGGTTAGTTGCATCGAAAAGTCCTCCACGAAGGCAAATTTCTCCCAATACTTGTTCCAGGAGTTCCCTCTGTCCTTTGGATTGGGTTTAAAATTACAAGGCTACAAATTTGTACCAAAGTAGTTGAAAACGCAAAAAATTGGCTCGGCTGTTCAACGACGGTTATGAAATAAAATAAAAAAATAACATAAAATGGATAATAAGTTAATTCTACTTTAATTTTATTTTAATATTTAACAATTTACCAACATGTTAGAAATCATAAATTTAATAACCGACCCTTGTAGCAGTTTTCTTCCTTTTTCTTGTGCATTTTTTTGAGTAATTTGTATTATCTAGCAAATGTGTGATCTTCTGGTGAAAAGAAAAATAAAAGCATCAACTTTAGACCAACGACAATAATTTTTTCTTTAATATTTCAGAATCCAGCTCTTTGTTTTCATAAAAGAAAGTTTTATGCAGAATTTTTAAAGAAAGATACGAAGGTATGGAAGCTAAACTTTTAAGATAAAATGAAAATGCGTGATCAGTGATTTTTCTTTGATATTTTCAATAATAGAAAAATGTAAAACCTAAAGTAGTATATAATAATTTAATCTTATTAAAATTTCTTTGCATCCACAAGCTGCGTCAGATTTAAAAAAAAAATATATATTTTTCCCTAATAATGATTTCTATTCTTTAGTTATTTCTTTTCTGGAAGTTATAGAACTAATTTCATATGGCATAGGTATGCATTTTATATATTTGCGATGGCTTTTCATATTTTTTAAGGTCATGTTAGAATAGCTTTTACAATGCATTTCGCCTCATTTTACTACTTGCAAGAGGGTTAAAACTTTAAATGACAAACAAGGTTTATCGTAAGGAAGTTCAAATATTATATACTTTATTGAAAAAAAAGGAAGAAAAAAACAGGCTATTCACAACTCACTGGAAGTTTTTTTTCTTACATATTATGATAGTATAATTTAAGGCTTAATAACAGCAGATTAACGCGAGTTTTTTTTTCTTCCTTCCGCATCATTAAAAACAAATTGGACTTCTTCGAATACAAAATTAATGAAATGCTCTTCTTCGGACTTCTTCGCATTCAAAATTATTCTTTGCAAGCAACGCCATCTACATACTTTATTATAAGATAAATAAATTTATCACTTGCATACAGGCAACAAAATGTGCAACAATTTATTTCACTGCTATAATTTTTTCAACTTTATATTTACATTTATCTATTTAAAACCTTTTACCAGATCTAAAGAACATTTCAGAAAAATTGGCAATTTATTCACTTTAAATTATTTTCATATTAAAATAATACTAGATTGACTTAAGATAAAACCATTATGCATGGAACGATTTTAAATTTCATTACATTGCTTAGTCAAAAAATACAAATACCCTCAATTGTAAAATGTCTGTTTCATTGTTTGTTGACTTTAGTAAGTATAATTTTTTTCATAAATTTAACTCCCCTTAGAAAATTCAGAATTTAGAAAAATTGGCAGTTTATTGACTGTAAACTTTAAAAGATACAAAAATAATGCTTGAGAAAGCCTAATAATAAAACCAATTTTTCACTTATTTTAATGCGTTGTTTATCAAAAAAAAAAAAAAAAATATCGATTGTAAAATTTTCGTTTAGGTTAAAGATTTTCGTTTAGGTTATTTGACATTTATTTAATTTCATTGTGTTGTTTAGTCAAAATAAATAAATAATCTCCATAGTAAAACGTTTGATTTTGATAATAACAAACTTTTTTTACACAAAGACTTAGTTCCTTATAATAAAATCTAGCATTAGTGACACTATTATTGTCAACAAGATTAGTGTTCGCCATCATTGATATCAGTAAATACTTAAAAGCATAACCTTCATAACCAATGGTATGATTCCGAGATTCAGACACTACAAAACACAAATATATTATAATGAAACATTATTTATGCATTTAAGTTAAAATTAATTGCCTACAATGTTCTAGACATTATCAGACCATCCTTTTTTTTCTTTAACCGAAGACAGAAAAAAAAAGTAAAATTTATCTTATTTACAGGCTACAGATAACGGGTAAAAATAGTTAAACAAGGGAAACCTAAGTAGTCATAATTTATGTTTTTTAAAAAAAATTAAGACAGCTGAAAGAAACACTGATTTCAAAAGGAACCAAGGATGATAGGGTTGTAAAGATAGAGGAGACCTTCAACTAACCTTGCATTAGGGGTCAGAAGACAAACTCGAAAGAAAGATCGAATTCTGCAAACCCCCTAATATCAAATTGGATATTTATTTAGGAGTCCCCAGCAAAGTTTTTAACGGGGGTCAAGGACGATGTCATTGACACCGACAGAATCGCTTGCAGATAAATAAACATACTACAGATTTGCTAATGTTTTGCAACCGTACAAAAATTCTCTGTCAAAATTAATTAATTTTTCATGTAAATAATTCTGGTAAATATAAGAGTTCTCACATGTTTGGGTAAATTTTTAAATATTATTTTTTTCTAAGACTCTGAATGTTCACTGCTTATTAATTGTGTTTTGTAACGTTTGCGATTCAAATCTTTCATTTCTGCATCTTAAAGTATCATTTTTTAAAGTTTATTTCGAGTATGGATACTAGCACACAAGGCCGGATTTACGTATAAGCTAAATAAGCTGTAGCTTAGGGCCCCAAGATGACAAGGGCCCCCAGATCCCACTTTTTTCTTCTTTTTTAACACCAAACAAAGAGGTCGAGGGTTCTATTTCAGCTGGTGACAGTTTTTAATTTTTATTTCTTAATGCTGAAAACTGCTTTTTTTTTATTCTATTTAAACCAGACATGTTAAAAAAACAGCTAATTTAATTTAACAATTATTTAAAAAACTTGAAGGCTCCGTCCCTTGCTCACTATTGCCCCGTGGTTGCTTCTGATTACTCATTAAAGGTTAAAGGGAAGAACGGTTTTTATCCTATTTTTACAAAAATTGTCATCTCTTACATCTTGAAGATTTTTAAATGTAGGCAAATCAATAATATAGAAAATTGGTACCTCAACAATTTTTTTTTTGTTTTTTTGCTACAAGTTTTATCATTAACTAATAATTGGAGCCGAGGTGGCTCAAGGGATAGAGTATTCGCCTCCTAATGAGATGAGGCGAATCCCAGCGAAGCTGGTTGATACAAATTCCACATCCGGCTCGCACCGACCACTAACGGATTATGGATTAAAGTCCTCTTGCTGTCAGACTAACAGTGAGAGACTTTCGTGATTTTCCTCTCCATGTAATTCAAATGCGGGTTAGTTCCATCAAAAAGTACTTCCTACACACCTTCATAATTTCAAGTTTCTAAGCCTTAAAGATTTTGAGCAGTAAAGTAAAATGTAACGCAAAGAGAAAACAATCGAGTAAAAAAATTTGTGAAAAAAAAGCATTTAAAATTTTAAATAACATATGTTTAGAATTTCGAGAAAAATTAAAACTCTGTTAAATACATAACGGATTTTCCAGCATGCCAAATTTTTATCTGTGCTTATGATGAGCTTAAAATATGTATCTGTTGTAACTTTTTTTTTCTCTTTAAAATATATGTGCAATAAAAGAAAGGTTCTACATTATAGGCTCAACACGATCAATATGCTTAACAATAAGTAATATTATAAAATTTTTGAATAGTCCCGTAGTGGACTGATCGTTAAGACGCGGTTACCAGCAGATCACCGAAATCAAGCATCACTGGCTGCGGTCAGTGTGCGGGTGGGTGACCACTTGGATCTGTCTGCGTAGGGACCGACAGTGTGCGGTATGGGTCCTCGTTAGACTGTTCTACCGTAAAGTGCTCGACTTCACATGCAGGTCGTCGGGCTACCGATGCGGGGGTGCCATCCCCTCTGCAGAGGATCAGAATTGTGATGGCGTGTCTTCGGATCATATTCAGAGATGTTTCCCAGACCGTCGTCAATAGCCCGTTGTGCAGCTCTGGTGCGACGTAAATGAACTACAACAACTACAAATTTTTTAATTATTTAATGTTAATACTCAACAATGACAGTTTACTTTAGGTGTATAGAAATATCATTGAGCCTATAAGGGCCCCATCATTTTCGGTAGCTTAGGGCCCCGCCAAGCTTAAATCCGGCCCTGCTAGCACATTATTTATAAGCATGTTTGATTCAGCTGAAAACTTGTTTAATGTATAAGAGTTGGAGATGAATTTATAAAATTTACGTACTTGTAGAATAAGGAAGAAATAAAAAATATATATATAATTTATACATTTTTTAAGCATTTTATAATATTTTGAAATAAGTTAGCTATTGCTTTGATATATTGTTGTATTTTTTTAGGGTCACCTTATTTTTAAACTAAGAATAAATTAATTATGAATATACTTTGGAACTTATATATCTTTTCTATTTAAAATAAATGCAATATTTTATTTTATTATTTTATTTATTTGCATGTTGTTCTCAAAAAAAGAAAAGAAAGAACTCCCTGTAAGTTCCTGAACAAAAGTTCTTACAGGGAAATTTTAGAAATTTATTAAAAAGAAAATAATATGACTAAGTTAACTTTAGAGTTAAACCAAAATTTTAGGTAAGCGATAAAAGAGCACCTAATAAAAAAACACTGGTATAAAAGTACCCGAAAAGTAGCACAGGAAAAAGCACCAAAAAAAGGGATTTTTGTTAGTAATCATATGAGTCATTGAGCCAAAATAAAATATAATTTATTTATTCGAATGAAATTAGATGTTTTTAACAAAATTAATATGTAAAGAATAGTTTCAAGTTTACGTAGAGGAACTTTCCCTACTTTATACTATTAAGCAAAATAATTAGAACTACTAAGCAGTTATAAAATTGCTCTTAATTTCATTAATTGCACGAATTGTATTGTGATATAATACAAATATACAATGATGATTCTACAAAAATCTAACAATATCATCACTCTCCTGGCCTGCTCGAAAATTTGTCTTTAACTTATTTAATTTATTTAATAAAATAAAAATAAAAGACAACTTTATAAACATTACTACCATATGTAAGTAAATAAAAATAATGAACTAGTAAATTTATTCATTCAAATTATGGTCATGACATTTTTTATTCGATATTAAAAATAATTACTTGATCTATAATACAGTACTCAGAAATGCATGCAGAGAAATATAATACTATAATTTTTCTTTTTTTTTACCATTTTCAAATGAGATCTTTAATTAAAAATGAATTTAAATTTATTTTTTAAAATCTTTTTGAAGGGATTTCTGAAGCAAGGATTGAAGTGGAAGATTTTAAATGATAATTAAGTGAATAATAAACATCATTATATCTTAGAAAAACTATTGACATTTATTTTGCAAAGTAACATACTGATGAACCTTGATGATGAATCAATATGAACCAGTTTTCATTTTTTTCGCAAACAATAAAAGTTGAGCTTTATTCATGTATAATGAAACGTCTTTTTAATGTCAATGTTTGTATCAATTATTTTTTATTTAACGTTTTTTCAACTTGAAATTTTATATGGGTATGAATCTCGCTTACGAATATACCAGTTTAAAGAAAATAAATATTGCTCGAAGATATGTTTAACTTTTTTTTCGCAAACTAAACTTCATCAAAACAACTACTAGCTTAAAGTGCAATTTTCAAAACTTTCAAGTGACGGATAATATAATAACAAGTCTTGTTCATATCGATGTTTTATCAATTAGAATAAGATTATCTTGAAATGAGAAATTTTATATATATATATATATATATATATATATATATATATATATATATATATATATATATATATATATATATATATATATATGTAATACAAAAAGTATAATACTTTTGTATTAATAAAAGAATTAAATCTCTTTCGTTTTAATAAAATGTCTTTGTTAAAGAATAAGCGTAGAGAGATTCTATTTTGGGAAGTCAAGGCTAATAACATACGACTGAGTTACTTTTAGAATCTCTCCCCCTTTCACTTCCATATAAGGAAGCATGAAATGATTTTCCTTAATGCGTAAGGATACAAGAATGTCAACGACTGTGCCTGTTTACTCAAATCTGTGTTAGTATAAAAGCGAGAGCAAGGCTTTTCGCATGGCTTTTCATCATGTTGTGATCCTGGTAATTTGTTCCAGAATTGTCCGAAGTCTTGTCCACCCTCTCCCTTGTGGAGAGCGGATGTGGACTGTTATCGATACCAGCCTACTACCATTAATAAATATGTTTTGTGTGTAACATGGCTTACGACTGCATTATTAAAGCTAAATACACCACAGATAACAGAGATGAAGCTCTGTTATTATAAGCCGGCAGGATGTTACTAGCTGAGGAAACCTTGTTATCTATTTTCCGGCTGACTACAACGTTGATAAAACCTCATCCCGGGGGACGAAGGACGAAAGAAAGAAGTGCCTAGTCCGCGGTGAAAAAAAGAATGAAGGAAGAAAGGATTGAGTTCACTACCTGTACACCTCATCGCAGTGAGAATGCTGACGTTGGCTCGAGCTCGTCACATGCCTCTCTGAAACCCATAGTGTTGATCGAGATGACCCTACAATTCCGTAGTGCTCAAATTGTGAAAACAAAAGTGAATGTGCGCGATTTATATTAAATGTAGAGAGAAACTTTTTGCTTCTTTCTTAAAAGTTCCTTTCTCATGAAAGTGGGAGAAAAATTTGGCAAATGAAAAAAGAAAACAAAAGTGAATGTGCGTGAATCTTAATCATGAATATTCATGAAGTGCAATGATATTTGTTCTTTCTCTTCAACGAAAAACAAAAAGTCATGAAGGTCAAAGAACAGTGTGGAAAATGGAAAGAAAGTACTGTAGATATATTTTTTTTTTATTCTCATAGTTTGTGATACTGTTATGATAACTTATTTTAGTGAAATTAGAGATGAGTAGTGTTTTAAATTTCTTATTATGAATAATTGAATACAGAAAAATATTTAAGAATTGATTGCATTTCGTATGTTTATCTTGCTTTTTTTGAATTATTACATAATATTGTTCTTTTTAGTGCATTTCATGTTTTTATATTGCTTTTTCTTTATAAATTATGAATAATCAATTCAGTATATTATATTATGAATAGTTGATTGCATTTCTTGTGTTTATATTGCTTTTTTTTTAATTATTATATAATTGTGTATTTTTATGCATTTAAAATGTTTTTGAGGGAAATAAATGTGTTTCAAACGTCAATTAAATTTGTGACGGCAAACAAATTTCTAAATTTTTCAGCTTTTCAAACAAAAAACAAAACTAAAAGAAATTTGTAATGCTTTTTCTTTTTTGGACTTGGTCAAAACTAAATATTCCTATTAAAAATGTGAAAAATTAAATGTTACCCAAACAAAAGGACATTTCACACTTAACAAAATTTGTGAGTTTCCCCTTATTACGATAGGCGAAATTGTTAACTCAGCTTAGTTTTTTATACTTGATACTGAGTTACTGTATGCTTTAGTAGGGTTGCAAACTTGCAAAGATTTTTGTTTGTTTATTGATTGTGTCGGGCCAGTTGTTACTCAAGTTGGTAAGAGACTGGTCATCTCTGCTAAATCTAACAATGACAACTTATCCTTGCACATTAGACAACAGAATTCTTATGATGTTAAGGTCAAAGATTGTGAAAAAAAATGAAAGTTTAAGATGTTTCAATAAAAGTAAACATTTTGAAAAAAAAAAAAAAAATGGAAGATTAAGATGTTTCAACAAAAGTAAACATTTTGAAAAAAGTTTAAGATGTTTCAGTAAAAGTAAACATTTTGAAAAAAAAATAATGTGAGGCGTAACAAAAATAAAAAGAACAGGAAAAATAGGAAAAAGAAAGAATGACCAAGAAGTTAATAACAAAAAGTACAGGAAAAAGAAAGAAAGACCAAACATTTCAAATGATTCGAAGATAGAACTAGGTAATGGGTGCATACATTATCAGGTTAACATCGACGAAAAAATAGGAAATAAAAAGAAAAGTTTAAGTAAACAAAATTTTGAAATAGTTCATGTATCAAATCTTAGGAAATATCACAACCCACAAATGTTGAAATTAAATCATGAATAGTGTCCAAAACAAATGAAAATTTTTTACTTCTTCAAGGGAAGAAGTGATATTTGGATAAAAATCCATAAAAATTATGTATATTTTTGTGTGAAAAATTTTTGAAATATTTAGTAGATTAGTTATAAAAATATGTTTCATTTTTCTTTCTGTTTAGTTGCCTAAACAGATAAAGTGTATTATCATGTTTTTGTTATTGTCATTGTATATAGTTGTTTTTTTTTTACAGATAATTGAAAAAATGTTATTTGTAGTAGTGAAAAGGAACAGTCGTACCAACATAATTTTTAAAAGTTCAGAGAATTCTAAATTTTATTATGATTTCTTTTTGGTTTGCCAAAAATCTTTTTTGGGGGGGATGTAATACAAAAAGTATAATACTTTTGTATTAATAAAAGAATTAAATCTCTTTCGTTTTAATAAAATGTCTTTGTTAAAGAATAAGCGTAGAGAGATTCTATTTTGGGAAGTCAAGGCTAATAACATACGACTGAGTTATTTTTAGAATCTCTCCCCCTTTCACTTCCATATAAGGAAGCATGAAATGATTTTCCTTAATGCGTAAGGATACAAGAATGTCAACGACTGTGCCTGTTTACTCAAATCTGTGTTAGTATAAAAGCGAGAGCAAGGCTTTTCGCATGGCTTTTCATCATGTTGTGATCCTGGTAATTTGTTCCAGAATTGTCCGAAGTCTTGTCCACCCTCTCCCTTGTGGAGAGCGGATGTGGACTGTTATCGATACCAGCCTACTACCATTAATAAAGATTTTTTGAGTGTAACATGGCTACGACTGCATTATTTAAGCTATCTAAATAACAAATAAAAGGTATTACAACCTCTAATATTACATATATATATATATATATATATATATATATAGCAATTTGAAAATGTTTTTAAGTATTGTGTGAATATATGTTCAACTTTTTTTTCTGTAAACAAAGAGATTTAAAGCATCATGCAAACAGAAACTACATGGTTAATGTGGAAGTTTCTGAGGAAATTTTTACCTCGTTTTAAGTTACGGCTCTAGCCTAGTAGATATATATATGTTGGCGGTATTTTTGTTCAACTTCTTTGTCAGTAAAGGATGGCCAACTCCCTACCATTCAAACAATTATTCTCAAAAATGTTGGCTTTATGTAACAACTAATTTTACTCACCCTTAGTAACGTATTGTTAATCAAAATTATATTTCACATATGACGACGCCCTTTAAATAAACGACAGTTCGAATGTAATATAAGCATAGGCGGAAACTTAGTAAAATAAAATACCTTAACCTGTTTTGTTTATTTTTTTTCTTCTTAAAAGTACGTACTATTTCCGCTGGAAGTGTTTAAAAATAAATTCTATTTCTTATCTTTCATACGTAGTAAACTTTTTAAATTTTTTTTCAAGAATCAGATGATTACAAGAATAAGTATTGTAAATTGATAATAGTATAAGGGATAAAATTCATGAAAAAGAACCACCTAGCCTTTTGACAGATTGTTATTCTTTCAAAATCAACTGTAATGTTGCAAAACGTTACGATGTTCACTAGCAGATTGCCCAGAAATTTATTAATGAAAATTTACTCAATTATTCAATATTACTACATTAATTAAAAAAAAGTAGAATAGTTAACTGTTAATATTTATAGAAATAAACAGTGGAAAGCTGTTAATAGCATAATAAGCATAAGTGGAAGTCTGATTTTGTAACTTAAAATATCGTCTGCACTTTTTAATTAGCAATTTTTTTAATTTACTTGCTTGTCCCCATAATCTTTTATATTACATCTCAGTAAATGAAACTCCTATCTTGATTAAAAGTTATTCAAGTGTTCTAGTTTTTGCCATGCACAGTGAAAAAAAATTTTTGTGACGTTATGAATTCGCTGATTAATCAAGTGAAACCAACAGATCTAAAAAATATTTTTAATAAAATAAAATTGTGTAAAAAATGACTATTGAATGTCCAATTTTTCAGTTTGTTAATATACCTCATTTTTTAAGGTATTCGTAAATCACGCTGAAAAGATTACGGTCGAAATAATAATTGAATCATTTTGAATTCCGCATCGAATTCATTTTGAAAAACATTTTTTAAGAATTTTTAGTCCTGATTATTATTACTATAATATATAATTCAACATTTAATTTATAAGGAAAATCAATCGGTGTATGGAGTGGTGTTTTATTGTTTCGTTCAAAAAAAATGCGCATAAAATTTTAAAGGTCCATTCCAGCAATGAGCACGTCAAGGTAATATGGTACCATATCCTTGTTATCTATACTTATACAACAGAGAAAAAAAAATTGTGGTAAAATTACAATACTGTGGGTTAATGACATTTCTAGTAAAAGAAAAAAAAAAAGCTTAATTTTGATTATTGAAACCAAAATATACTGCATTTAAACCATTCATTTGGTAAATTTTCCGTTCGTATAGTGACGGTTTACCGGAAATTCCGGTTTTCAAAGTTATATTTCTTATTAACACTAATTTAGTAAAAAAATATACAAGACTAAAAAAATTTTTTTTACCGTATGAATGGTTTTTATGCCATACTCTAAGGTATTATGATTAAATTACCAAATTTTACCACATTTAGCAAATTTTATCCCATATTATTAAACCATATTTTATCGTTAACTTTATCAAAATCAGTACTAAAGAGCTTCGTTAAAAATTACCGAGATTTTTGGTGTACCCGCAGAGACAGAAGCACTGTAAATTTTACCATATTCTGGTTGTTTTAACCATACCTTTTTCTCAGTGGATTTATTTTCGAAAAATTTTATGGCATCTACATATTATCAACATATAAAAACATATTATATTAATATGCCAAAGTATTAATCTCTGTTTGAAAAACATGTTATACCTTAATTATTTTTATAACTTTAATAAAATTTGTAGCTAATCTAAATGTAGATTTAATTATTTATACTGTTAGAATTTTTTTCCGTAAACAGTGATATGCTCTTTTGACAAACAACTATTTGAGACAACGTATTATCAAATTCTGAACTGTTATTCTTCTTTCTTTTGGCAATAACAATATTTTACCCCTGTTTACATCATACAGTTGATATTTTCACTTACAATATTAGTTCACATAATATTTTTTTGTTATCAGTGACTGTGTTAAAGGTTTTGGACAGAGGCCAACGTTAAAGAGGTGTGTTTCATTTGGCGAAAACTCGTCATCGTAAATCAAGTCTACTGAAAGGTTCGAAAGCACTTGAAAGCAAGTGACGAAACTATAGCGTGATGGGTTATTTTTGGATGTTGTGTACAAATGACAAGAGAAAAGGTGTCCAGATAACATTAACTTTTTGCAAGGAATTTGTTTCTGATGTAACTCTTTCCTTTCTTTGTAGTAATTTATTCTTTGATCGAGTTCATTTATAACTGGTTCAATGTTTGAATAAGACAATTTCTCAAATTTATTTATTACACGCACGTTTCTCAAAAAGGAAGTTCCTGATATCTGACTTCTAGTAAATTACACCTGCATTTTTTTCTGTATCTTAACTGTTATTTATTAGACTTTTTTGAAAACACATTTGACAACGCTATCAAAAATAATTTTTCAAAATCATTAATAAAACGTTAAAATATCTCTTAATTTTAGATTTATGGATCTTTCTCTCTCTCTGTTAATTAATTTATTATCTCTTAATTATTGTATAATTTCTTAATTACTGAATGGAATTTAATAGATCTATCTTTCTTAATTAATTTATTATTTTTTAATTAATCTATTATCTCTTAATTAATTTCTACCAACGATGCAATATTATACTCATTCACAAGTAAGATACAATAATTGTGTTCTCAAAAACGACATCCATTGGTTGAATTTGTAAAATTCATTATAAAGAAAATTTCATTTTACGGATTTTCAAGATTTTTACTGTTAAAGCAAATATAACAACATTTTTGGTCGTTGTAATAACTTCGAAAGTATTTGTGTTTTAATTTTTATTAAATTAAAAATGAACTTTTAATTACAGCTGAAGTTAATACATTTTATTAATTTATTTAAATCACTTATTTTTATTGTGCAAATAGGTGATGACAATTCATCAATTTAAGAGCAATGTTGATTACTTTGCATTTAAAAAAACATGTTTGCTAGAAAAATTGAGCGATTTTGCTTTTTGCGATGTAAAATTGTCATAAAAAATGTTGACATATTAAAAGTGAGCTAAAAATAGGGTTGGACACTTTTTTATTTATTTAGAAACATCTTTTAATGTTTTGATTGTAAAATTTCAGTTTCATGCGGTTTTGGCTATATCACGTTTTTATTTTAGTTTCATATCACGTTTTTATTTTAGGAATCACTGTCATATTTCTGGACTTGAAAGTTGTTCGTTACACTGCATAATCTATGTGTAGTGTAGGTTATGAAACATAACAATTTTTCGCCCATTTCGAAAAAGTCGGATACCGTACACTATACGTTAAGCTTCAATTCCCTTCTGATGGTCCAACTAATTCCAACTTTAAATTGCAGTTTTCTTCAAAAATAGAAGAGGTGAAGGTCTGAAAATTTCCAAAATTGATGTAAATCGAAAAGATAAGCGTCTGAAAAATTTATTACAATCAGACAACAGTTTTGTCATTTGTAGAATATTTTCCCTAGTTATTTACCTTTCCCACTAAAGATTTCGTTATGGGGAGAAATTTGCTATTAAGAGACTTCGTTGTATTGAGATTTTTCTGTGTTGCTCAAAAAATTCTTTAGCCCAGACATGTTCAATACGCGCTTTTACCTTTTTAAAAAGAAATAGAAATGACCCAATTGAACTTAGAAAAGATTTAAAAAAACACAACTTATTTTTAATTTAGTATATATATATATATATTATCTTATAAAATGTATGAAAAAATATTTTACTTTTTGTTTTTTAACTTTATTATTTGCTTTAGTGACAAGGTAATGAACTTTCCGGAAATCTATACTAAAAGTTGATTAGGTAAAAAACGACTTGCATTGAAAATATTACTCATTGTTCATTAAATGTATGTTTTAAATATATTACTCATTAGTATTTGAAGATAATAATCGGATTCGATTTCATATTTGTATGAGGTGTTACATATCCGAAATTAATTATTATGAATGTTAAAAATTATATGCAAACGTAAATAACGTGATACATTTATTTTCATATGAATATTTATTTTCATATTTCAGGATATTATGGAATATCTAAGAGTTAGCATGTTATGGAATAGTAAGTAAAAAACTTTTACTCTCGTGAAATTACATAAAAATAACTATTTTCAATTTTTTATTATCCTAAAAAAATAAGTTGTCAAAAGTATGCTCTACAAATTTAACACACGGTTATAAGAACTAAAATTAAATTACATGCTCGCATGTTTACTTTAGTTATGTTAAGAAAAATATTTTTTCGGAAATATTTTTAAGGTTTTAAACCAAAGCTGGTTAAATTTTACTAAGATATCGGGCTCCGGTTACGACTTTCTCAGCCCTGGGGTGATAGATGACTCGTGATTTGTAGAGCTCTATACTATAAAGGAGCAGCAAAGAGCTTTATAAAAAAAGCTGAATTAGAACGATTAAGATTTTACAATAAAAAGAAACTAAATTATAGGTTAACATTATAATATTTCGTTCATAATGATCTATTATATTATATCAATAAAATACTGTGGTAATTTAACCTATACTTTAAATACTGTAGTGTAATATCTCTCTCCGAATTTGATGCTGAACACCCCTAAAATTGTGTGAAGAAACACTTTTTTTCAAGTTAACATCAAATCGATCTTTCATATACATTGTACATGGTGTATGAAAGCTTTTAACACCTAATAAGCAAAACCAAGATCACGCGCTTTAACACCGTACGTTAAATATTTTCGTTTTCCAAAAACTCTAATGTTAGCTCGTGTTAGATATCATCTGTAATTGTTTACAATCGATTACAAGTTCGTAAGTGTTGTGTTTGACCTATTTTTCATCTAGAGAAACTGATGTTCGCCATTAAAAAGATGTATTTATGTTTTTAGAGGGTTAATTGTTTCTGTACACTGTACTAAATAACTTTATATTGTATAATTTGTATCCGCTTCTGCTCTGTTATATCTAGTTTGAATTTGTCTTAATATTCTCATTGAGCTACGTGTATGTTAGATTTACAAAGTAATTTTAATTCAAAAACTTCTGTGTGCATCCCACAGCTGAATTACTTTTCATTGTCTCGTAAAAATAATCTTTCTGGTTTTTACGTGTATCATATCTTACTATAATTATAAATTTTGGTATTGCTGACAAACAAAATGGTGGCGGCTACATTACACCAAGTAGAATAAAAGAATATTTTAAGTGTTTCACTGCACCAGGAACTATATCCTAGGTTTTGGTGTACCATTTAATCGTAAAGTAGAGTGGTTAAGGTGTGAGAAATTTTGGTGTTCAGATTCTAAAATTTTTTTACTATGTAATATACAATTTAAACTTAAAATACTATGTGAGTTTAACCTAATATACAATTTAAACAGAAAATGCTATATTAATGAAACCAATTTAGAATTTGAACTGAACTATGAAGACAGTTATTATTGCTAAACATCATAAGACGAATAAGAAACACAAAAAAAGGAAGTTCTTTGAAATGTAATGCCTGAGAATAAGTGTTTTATGTCATATGATATATGACTCATTTTTCTAGAAAGGTATTCAATAATTTTTGCTTGTTTTTCTGACAGATGCAACACATTTTTTCGATTTGCCTGGCACAAATCCTATTTTTAATTTCCTTTCATAACATCCTTTTAGGTCATCGACCAATAACAATTGCAATATTCATTATAAAACAATACTATTAGTAATAATTGCAATAAAAAATAACAGATGTTAAATTAAGAATTTTCTATTTATTATAATTAAATTTTTCTTCGTTTTTGTACGCAGGGAAATAACATTTACTCTATTATTTTACTTTCGGAGTTACTATTTTATTTAAGTTCTTTTTTATTAAAATTTTTTAATAAAAAATTATGTACTAATTCATACGGTTCTTTGGACATTTTATAGGTTTTCTCAGCGCTTAAGTTTAAATGAAAATTTTGTGATTAATTGTAACATTGAATAACTCCTAAAGGAGATAAGGAAATATCATAGCTTAGTTTGGTTTCTTAGTTTTTCAATTATTTGGTTTCATTATTTGGTTTCTTAGTTGGTGTATAATACACCAACTTATGAAATATTTTTAAACCATTTTATATATTTATACAGAATGTTTTGGATGGAACAATTAAAGGTCTTTAATAATTAAGTTTAAATTCTTATATGTATATTAATAAGATTAATTCTTATATGTCGATGTAATAAGATTAATTCTTATTTGTCGATTTTATATATATTCTATAGATAAAATCCGATTCATGGACGATTAGGGAAGGGTAGCTACATATTCCAAATTTTCTGCTGCCTCTTTCGTATAAGAGATACCATTAACGAGTAAAATTACAAATGAAATGAAAAAAAAATCAATGGAAAAATTTAATCATTCAGTAATGGTGGTAAGATTACAGGCTCAGTTCAAGGAAAATCAAAACAAGTAGGTGAAGAAAAAAGTATTACCATGCATGTTTAGAGACCAAATATTTAAACTAAGAAGCTGAAAGTATAATATTGTACAATGTTAGAATTTCCATTCTTAAATTATTTTAAAATAACTGGCAGCACTCTGTGTCTGTTTGATTAACCGTAAAGTTCAAACATTTTTTACCTTAACGTTTTTGAAACCGTTTACAACTAGTATTTTTATAAAACCTTGAATCATAAAACTATACGGTTTTGTAACCATTTACAACTAGTATTTTTATAAAGCCTTGACTCATAAAACTATACGGTTTTGTAACCATTTACAATTAGCACGGTTTCAAAACCGTAAAAATGAAATTTAACTATGCATTGAAGCTAGACTTTTCTTTAGGTAATGGGTAATGGAGTATTCAGGGAGCGAATTGGGGCGTGCAGGACACAACTCTTCATGTGTTGAAGGGAATGGGGGAAATATCGTGGCATCAACGCTGGGACTCGAACCCCAGTTCTGTCGGTCATGAGACGGACTGATTAGCAGCTTCGGCTATAAAATGTATGCTGTTATAAAGAACTAAGTGGATTTATTAGGTGACTTAGTTAGTGCGATAAAATTCTGGTTGTCTGGTTGTTTTAACCGTATCAGGTGAAAGCAGTTGATAAGCGGGTTTTTTTTCACAGGTAACAGTTTGATTACCATCTTATTTATGGTTATTTGGCTATTTCGTTTGAATGTGGAAAAATAACAATTAAAAAAAAAATTATTTAACAATTCTTTTCAGAAATTTCTAACAGTGTAGTAAAACCACTTCGAAATGGTAATTCATCGAAATGAAACGAACTAAGTTCCTTTTTTTTTAATACAGCATAAATATAGAGTACATTATAAGCCGGTGTACAACTTACTTTTGCAATATGATATTTCTACTTTGATAAGGAATTGAAAAGTTGCAAAATTATCTAAAGATACTTGATGTTAAAACCACGACATACAACAAAACTGGATTGAACGTAAAGGAAGGCAAGATATACAACGGAAATGAGTGAAGTCATAATGGATTTCTTAGAAGTAAAGAAAAAAATTAACAAGTAGCAATTATAAGAAAGCTTTTGGCAATTACACTCAGACCGAAACAAACATATTCCTTTTACAGACGTAAGCGAATTGATTGTGTACATAAATTATTGTAAATTATTCAAATCAATCAGAAATAATGAATATGTACACTTTATTAAAAAAGGGATAGAATTAATTTATCTTTGAGGGTCCAACTTGTATTTGTCATGTCTAAAGAGTACTTTTCAACTCCATACAATTAACGGAATTTTCAATGCAGCACATGAATTGTTTCCCAGTATATAAAGGCTTCATATGTTTGTTTCTTATATATTAGATTAAAAGTGTAGTTAAAGTTTGTAATAAAAAATTAGTGTATAATTTTTTTTTAAAAACATATGTTTTTTTTTTTTCGGTGCACAACACTATATCAACACATTCGGCATAAGAAATATTTAAACCTCAACTAATATAAAAATATAGATACCAAGATTAAACATAAGTTTGATATAGATTAAACATAAATTTGACTACAATTTTAAATTTTAGTGATTTGTTTTAAATAATAATTGTATTTTTTTAAAATTTATTTCTTCTAAAAAAATTTATTTTAGATAAAGCTTTGAGTTTAATTCCTTGAATAAATATTTTCATATTACCAAATATGTTGAAATATAATACTACTCACAACCACGATTGTTTATAAATTAGTTTTAGTTATTACATTTTATTAACAGTCTATTTCAATCATAAAATCAAACTGCACTTGATACAATGACATGAAGTAAATAAATGTCTACAAGTGCGCTTATTGCTTTGTAAATTACTTTGCTTTGTTAATTGTAATACCTCTTATGCGCGTGCTGGAATAATTTTTTAGATAAATTTAAATAGATTTATTTATTTTTGTAAAAACAAAATTAATAAACACGTTTACGGCATTAGTTTGAGAGAAAGAACAGACGTGTAATTAATATTAATTATAAAATTCGTCTTATATGAGATTTGAAAATAAAGACTTTCTTTTTCACGAGGCTGCTGTAATTAGGTTTTAGAGTTAATTTGAAATAAAAACAGAAAATTTGAAAGGAATGATGAAATTGTATGAGATGAAAAATGTATATACAAAGCTTTCAAAGTGTGGTTTGAATTACTTTTTGGTACTGTTTCAATTATTTTTCTAAATTAGAAAAAAAGGACATTTTATGAGTCTCTAAACTTTTTTCATTAACTGTTCACGCACTTTGTAATGAAAAGTTTTTCTTACGCTCTTTAACGTAATTATAAACTTTTCACTGATTACAAAGGTTTTGTTGCACTTTAATGAACTAAATATATGAATTGAACTGACAATGAGTTTCAAAGTGTGATGACTATGATTAATGTACAATATATCTATAGAGTTTCTGTGCGAGTTTTAGACTTAAAAATTATAAATTTTCTTTATTTTTCAAATTCATTTGAGTCATAATTTTAAAATTTAGTCATTTGTTTAAGTATAATCTAAAACATTTTGCCGAATTCGGGGGCTCTCCATTACAATAGTCTAATTAAGTTATTTAATGAAGAATAATGTTCAGAAGAGGAATATTTATTTTAAATTTACCCTAGGAAAAAATTAAATTATAAAAATAAAATATTTTTCTAAACTAATAGATTTAGATACACATTTTGACGTCTGTACAGCATATCGTCAGTATTTAGAATATTAAAATATTTTTCTAAACTAATAGATTTAGATACACATTTTGACGTCTGTACAGCATCTCGTCAATATTTTCTCAATTTTAATAACTATAGATTCCTTTAGTCACTGTATAGATACAGGGTGGGTCAAAAATATAAAGGCTGGTTGAGGGAATCATAAAGATCATATTTTATAAAAGAATGTTTATGCGGAAATGCCGCATTAAATCGATAGAGAGTGCTGTTGCTTACTAATGTTATTTGCTTGCTATATTAGTGTTACTTACTAACGTTATTTGCGTGCTATGTTAGTGTTAGTTACTTACGAGCATCTATTGTGGGCTGTAATTGATTGTGAACTATTTGATTGTTAGCTATTTTAAACTGTTCATAAATCATTGTTTTCTTATGTCTAATTTTAAGTTTACAATAGCTGCTCGAAAGAGCGATGACCAATAGGGATACAAAAAATTACAGCGGCGAATAAATTGTTATACATTATTAAGCAACAACGCTCCTTATCTTCTTAATGCGGCATTTCCGCACACACATTTTCCTGTATGAAATATACTCATTTAGGTACGCTCGACCTCATTTTACATTTTTGGCATATATTATTGAACCACCTTGTATAGCTCAAAGTATTTTCATCAATTAAGTTTGATTTCAATTTATTAAAATATTGATACAATCATCAGCATCACCAGTCTTGTTCCAACGGCTACCACTATAAAACTTACTTATTGTTATTAAGATATCCTATACTTCCAATCAAAATTCCTTCGCTTTTAGTTGGAAAACCAAAAAAAGGATATTTTAATTCTTCACTTTTTTTCTGATTCTGTTATGTTTGTTGGACTTGTAAATTTTGTATTGCTATAGCAAAATAATGCTATTTTACTAATTATAAGTCTTATAAAGAAGTTCTATTCTAATATTCTCAAGGTATTTTTCCCATTTTCAGAATATTTTAAACTCAAAACATATATTACATACAAACAAGTAGTATAAAAGCCGATACTTCCGCATATAAAATTCTCACAAAACCACGGAATCCTGCTGTTATAACCTTGATTCTACGAAAATAAAAGTAAACGCATCTACCCACTGAGTTATATGCAAAAAAAGTTTCAAATTGTCAAGGCTACGATTTTTAACTTAAATTTCCTGTTTATGATTTCTGGCTATGTAATTTATAAAGCCGAAAAATAAAATTTCTTCAAGTGTGAAAAACTATATCCGACAAATTATTGACTAAAATTTTCAGCTAAATAGCTCAATATCTAAAAAGAGTTTTGCAAAAAAATAAAGATAAATAAATTAATAAATAAAATTAACCCCACCCCTCATTAATTTCAGTATATCCACTGGTGAATGAGGTTCGACTCCCTGGTCGATACGAATTCCGCACCCGACTTTCACCGACCACAGTGCTGACTTAAAATATCCTTAGTGGTAGACGGATCATGGGTTAAAGTCCCCTTGCCAACAGGCTAACCGTGGGAGGATTTTGTGGTTTTCCTCTCCATGTAATGCAAATGCTGGATAGTTCCATCAAATAGTCTTCCACAAAGGCGAATTTTTTCCAATATTTGATCCAGGAGTTCCATTGTCTTCTGGATTGGGTTCGAAATTGTAAAGCTACGGAGCTAAACATTTGTAGTCGCAAACCCAAAATTGGGTCGATCTGTTCAGCGACGGTTATAAAATAAAATATATCCACTGTTTTATTCAGTAGGCAAATTATAAACCCTTTAATGAAGATAATTTTTTATTTAGGCAAACAGACATATTTTACTACATAATTTAGCATACACAATAAAATTTTGTGATGTAACCCACTTTATAAGCGATCGCAGAGCAATACAATTCCTTTGTGGAAACAATTTATTACTTAGTTTGTTTAGAATTTCGGATCCAATTCCTTTTGCATTGAATCTGCTCCCGAAGATGATTTCGACTTGTATCTAGGTAGCAATTGATCCAAATGAATCAGCTACCATCATGTGCAAGAATGTATGTAGATCTTAGGCATCTAGCCGTGAAAGAACATAGAAAATTTGAATCTGGTCCCCGATTTAGTAAAATTGGTCGCAATTTATATATAGTTATAATTTTGTTAATAGTAAATAACTGTCAACATATTCCGTCAACAAAAAATTGGCTTTGGCTCTAAGAAATTATTCCTTTTTGTAGAACCCTGATCATGTACATTTAGCATGATATGATTCAAAATGATTAAAACTTTGCTCTAAAATTTTAACTTTTAGTCGGCGTGTTTAAAAAATACATTTTCCTTTTTAAAGACCAAAATTAGATAGAGAAATGAATAGATACTGCACGAGAATTTTGCATTGAAGAGTCGTATTTGCATAATTTTTATTATTTTCTAACTGTGTATTGTCATTAATCAGTGGTAGTGTTTAGTTTTTTTTTTTCGATTCATCCATTACATGAAATTTAATAATAAGTTACAGAATAATGTCGAGATCAGTTATCCATCCAACACCCAATAATAAATTTACGATTCCAATAAAGTTAAACGAAAACTTTTTTTCTAACATATACAGTATTTAACTTGAGAGCAGAGGATTAAATTTTGGTAATCGAGAGAAGATGCTGAGGATTGTAATTTAGTTCGATAACCACTACCACTTTTAAAAATATAATTTTTTTTTCTACCTATATTTACTTTATTCGACATTTTTTGAGCCACCCTTAAATTTGCTTTTAAATTATCGCAGAACAAAATAAGTTTACATAATTTTCTTTCTTATGATGATTAAAATTAAATTAAAAAAAAATTAAACTCTTCTTGACCATCTAAGCTATCTTTTTAAAGTTTTCAACAAATTACAAGTCAGGTATTAAAAAAAATTAAAAAAAAACAGGACAGGTACCATTCAGACGTTGAGGCGCCATCACGTTCAAAACATCTTCACGGGAGAGCGACTACTTACATTCTATCACAGCGTTTTATTTTTTTTTTCTTTCTTCGTTTATTGCAGGGCCTCCATTTGGGGGATTTAATACATCTGTATTCATCAGAATTCAAATAGAGGTTATATGAAGCTGCATAGTAATCAGTAAAAAACTAGTCAGTGAATGAGGGGCCTACGATTTTAAAACCGGTTCTGGTTGATTCTATAATAAATACTTTTTTGATTTTGATTTTCGAATTGTTGATTTTCCCCTTAATAATAAAAGTTCTTACTTTATCCACAGAAATACATTCCCAAAGAAGTACTTTCAAGGTTATTTTGAATAATTATAAGAAGTGCAAGCTGTAAATATTGCCAAGAGTAAATATTGTCAACTTCCTGAGGCAGTGGTTTCCATTTTTTTTTAGCTACGGAATCTTAAACGATTGAACATCGTTTGGCGGAACATTGATTATTAAAACAAGTAAATTAGTAGGTGTGAATACGCTAGCCAAAAAAATAAAAACATAAAAAAAACTTCAAATTAATGTAAGAACATTTCATGTGAATAATAAAATTTTTTCATTGCTTCATCAATAACAGTCTTTAAATTAGGTTTTGTGTTAGGCAATTGAATTCGCAAGTCTGCAGCAACTTTCAGTTGATTAGTCTAAACCAAATTGAATGAAATAACAAATTATGATTTTTGAAAAAGAACTCGTATAAACTATGAAAGTTATCGTAGAGAATTAATTAGCAATTCTGGAATTTGGTTATTTTATTTTGAACTGCAGATACAATCATTGGCAAATGCAAATCCTTTTAGCAATTTATTCAGTATATTGTTATTGTAAAAAAATATAAAAATATATTTTACAATTTTCTATTTATTTTTATTGGGAATTTATTTAAACTATTTCATTACCAAATCAATAAGCAAATAATCAATCTTTGATTGAATACAAACCAATTACAGTTTCAAAAATCATTTCGATGAAATAAAGGTTAAGTTCTAAAAATGAATAGATTGTACGATAAAAATAAATAGTTAGGTGATCATTGTGAGAGATTTTTAGAAATTTTTATTATTTTCAAAAAGTGTAATTATTATTTCTCTAAAACTCATCTTTCATATTTTCTTTTTTTTTTTCCTTTGCTTAAAATACATTATTTTTCAAAACAGTTGTGTTTCTGAAATCGAAAGTAAAACTTTTAAAAGTCAGTTTTCATTAAGTCATAAATGTTGTTCGACATAAGCATAATAATGAGTCAACATGGCAAAATCATATAATATATTACATCAACATGATTATCATACAAATGAATATCATGTTTTGATTTTAAGCATATGATCAAGTCTTATGGAAATTAAAAAGAGTAAGAACTCCAACTGTCAAAAGAGAAGAAACAGTTGTATCCATTAGAATGTATGTTAATATATTTGAATATTTATTATTATATTTGAATTATTTTCATTCAAAGAATGTTTAATTTTTTTAAATATTTCTTTTATATACATACATATGTATGTATTCCGGAAAGGTTCTGGGTTCGAATCCCGGACAAGGTATATATATATATATATATATATATTCTAGTTAATTTATTTTTAGAAGTTTTTTGTTTCGAAATTTCATCATAAAAAAGAAAAAATGAAAAAAAAAACACTTCTGTTATCTACCTGATGAAATAATTAGACATTTTATAAATTTCACTCCAATCAACTACCATTTCAATTAACAATATTTCTTAGCAACTATGCCCTTAAGCTTATATACGTGCTTGGAATAAGGTTATGTACTCTAATTTTTAATCTAATTTTACACAAAGAGAAAATAAGGAATCTTAACAAGGCATCTTCAAATTTCGAACAATAGTGTAACAACGTTATTTTGCATTATTGAAAAATGTATTCAATTAAAATATAGTGTTAATATAAATTAAATATAGTGTTGCTATATAGTGTTTAAAACATTTTTTTTTTTTTTTGCATTAAAAACTATTTAATATTAAAACATGAAATGAAAAAGAATTATTTTAAAATATATTTTTGAAATAAGAAAGGTATATAAATTTTACGTTAAAGTCTTTTAGTTGAAGTTTCTGTTTATCGACTTATCTTTCCTAACAGTTTAATGAAATACCGATTCAATAAAGAAAAATAACACATTTCCTAGAAACTGTACCCTTAAGCTTACATACGTGCTTAGAATAAGGTTATATACTCTAATTTTCAATTTTATTTTACACAAAGACAAAATAAAGAATCTTTACAAAGAATAAATGTTTAGGTACTGTCTGCAAATAAAAAAAAATAAATAAAAAAAAGAAGAAAAAAAGGAAAAATAATGTTCAACTTCAAGGAATTTTAACGTAATGATCGCATTTAAACGTACTATCGTGTAATCTTAATGATTTAAGGAGCACACTTTAAATATGCTAATTAATTCGTGCAGACGATATTTTAAGCCAGACACAAAAACGTACTTCTATTAAATAAGGACGTTTTTGAGGATAGATTTGAATTGTAATATGCAAGCGCAAAGCAAATCAAAACATATTTGCACATAATTATTATATGTGTACAAAGAATACTAAAAATTACAAGGAATAATAATAATTTATAAATATTTATAATTATTTATTATTTTTTTCTATTTAAATTAATTTTATTGGGAAATTTTGCAGTGTGTATCACACAAATGTTTACAGTATTTTAAATCACGCAATTCTAACGAAATGGGTTAAAAAAAAGTTTTAGAAATTAAAATTACTTCTCGTGAACTATTGGACCTATTCAGTTTCAGTATTTGAAATTTGCTATTTCCAAAATTTGATTCCTCTTTCTTTTTTTTAACCTTGTCGTCATAAAGCTATCTTTCAGCGAATGAGTTTGTTTTTTTAAATCTTTTTTTTGGGGGGGTTGTGTATTTGTATTCTTTTTATTTGATGCTCACTATATCGATATGGAAATATGACCAAAAAAATGCACAATAAAATAAAAGTCCAAAATTTCGGCTGCTTCTCTCAGAGTTTTTTTATAGTTAGTATATTATAGTCTTAATTAGTTATTTAGAAAATTTAGTTCTCATTTTTGATAATATCTTAAATGGACTCCTCAAATCGTGAATATTGTTACATTATTTTAAATTCAATATTTTATTCTAAAGAGTTTTAATTTTATTTCGAGAAAATTCTTTTGAGTTTTTCTTTAAAAATTTCGCGAACTATGACCAACTTAAAAATATTTTTTTTTGCGTGCTTGCCCCGCAGATATCTTTCTATTGCTGTAATTCAAAAACATTTAAATGTAAACATTTAAAATGAAATAAAATATTTAAAATAAATAACAGTTTAAGTAATAATAATTAAAATCAAATAGTGATTATTTATTAAATGATTTTATAATCAATTTAAGAAATAAAATAATATTAAGTTTAAAGAAAGAAGGTTTACGTTAATTTAAAGGAACTTCGTTTAATCTTGTCATTTTACTTAATGTGTCTTTATGACCTTTGCTGGGACAAAATAAATCAAATGAAAAGTAAGGTGTGTTAATTTAGATGCTTTTTTAATTCTCATACATAAGATTTTTGTATCATTATTTATTACACTGCAAAAAGTTCCGGTAAAAAGTATGGGCTCTTTCAAAAATTCTGACATACCTTAATTTTTACTGCAATAAATACCGTAAAATCTTTGAATCACTCTAATTAAATTAATATTATGTACTGTTTAATTTACGGTATAATATTTTACAGTAAAAATGGATTTTACGGATGATGCACTTAAAGTACTGTGTTTTTATACCGTAATTTGATCCGGAAATTAAAAGTTTTAAATGAAGAGGAGTTTTTAAATGGAAAATTCTCAGTCATGGCAATGATTTTTTGAAATTGCTCTAACTAGTGTATAATCTTTGATGTAAACAATCATATATTTTTAAAAGAATCTTTTAGTGGAGTTTTAAAAATAAGTTTTCTGCAGCAGATCCCGCAATTTATTGCTTTCTTTTTCTACAGGTACGTAATAAGCAATTTTAAACCAAAATTATATTTCGTAACCGAATTTTTATACCCTTGTCTAATTCATTTATCTCGCATTTCCTTTCCTGTAAGCATGTCAATGAACTACTAAAGCAATGCCGTTCAGGTAGATTTGTAATTGTAGAGAGATTTTCCGCATAATCAATTGGACACACTAAAAAAAGGCAATCCTTTCCAGGTATTGTGAGTAAAATATTATTTATTACTCTAGAAAAAATTCTACTTTTCGTGTTTTTGTCCATTTCCAGCTTTGAACTTTGACCTTCTCAAAATTTATAGCTACAAACATACAAGTCCGTGTGTTAATCTTGAAGTTCATTTCTAAGTTATTAGGGTTTCCGCGAGTTGGCTGCGTGGAAAGATGTTGGTTGTCTTGCGTATTTTTCTAAATAGTGGCACGTATAATTTAAATAAACGAGTGTTTCTCAGAAATATAAAAATCAACGCCTATCAAGCTGAAAATATTGTTTAAAAACTTGTCTTACGAACTTTAAGAACATATTTAACAAGAGACATTCAAATATATAAAACTTTTGGGACATGACCCTCTTCCTCTGTTTATTCTGTTATTCTTGGGAAGTCCTTAAAGTAGAAGGTAAACAAATTCTTAAAATGAGTG
Organism: Parasteatoda lunata; assembly: GCA_949128135.1. NCBI lineage: Eukaryota > Metazoa > Arthropoda > Arachnida > Araneae > Theridiidae > Parasteatoda > Parasteatoda lunata. The sequence goes on from OX421980.1 coordinate 47,131,304, forward strand.
CACTTGGAATTATGAGTTCGCCCGAGTTTAATACAATTCAATGTGATATAAGAGGGTTAAACAAATCGTATATTTTTATTTGACCACGTAAATCACTTTAAACTATTCGGAACATTTCATACCCAGAAAATAGTAAGAAAAAGTGTTTTTGTATACAATAGTATAATTTAGTTATTTATTGTTATAGTTAAGCTTATGTTTGGCTTTGGCATAACTAAACGTGGTCTGCCATTGTTCTAATGGCGTTGGTCTGGTGTTGGTTAAGATTAGAATGACAAAATATTTAATATAATTGAGAAAATGTGAGTTTTAAGGAAATGATAAAATTTTTTGCTTATAAAAATAGTGGATAATACACAAAGCAAGTTTTACAATTCTTTGATTGTATTTCTTTTATGAATGAATTTCATTTTAGCTGGATTAGTTCGATGCTGAATATAGGTAGATGGAATAGGTGTGCATAGAATTTGCAAGGATAAAAATAATAAAATAACAGTAATTGTTTGATTATAATTTAGAAGTGAAAGAGGGACAAAAACTCAAAGTTTTTAAAAATATTTTTTTCAGATTTATATTTGCTGAAAAATTCCAGACCCACCTCCACCTCGCTCTCAGGACATACCAGGATTGATTAAAATATCTGAAAGCAGGAAAATTATATCAGACTGGATTAAAATGTCCGAATGCAGGAAAAACATATCTGACTTGATTAAAATATCAGAATGCAAGAAATGCGTATATGACTTAATTAAAATACCCGAATGCAGGAAAAACAAACTTGGTATAAATGACCGAATGCAATTTTTACTTATTAAAAAAAGAGAACTTCCATAGTTAGTTATTTCTAAAAATAAACTGCAATTATAAAAAAAATAGTTTTAAATAAAACTATTAATTTATTGTCAGAAAACCTTTTCAAAACGAATTCTTAAAAAGCAAGCTTTCGGATTTTAAATAATGGAGTAATTAGACTAAATATACACATTTTGTTAATAGTTAATTAAATTTTACTTTTTCCTACATAAATGTGAGTTAATTTTCTGCATTTGGAAGGCACGCATTACCTAATATCTGATTCCTGAATCGGTATCATGTATTTACTTATGCGTATTAGGGGTTGTCGTATATATTTTTTAGATTTCTCAGTATCTGATAGCAATATTTTTAACGAAAAAAATAAGCAAAACTAATGCATTAATTGCACAGTTAATAAAATTGATATAAATATAAATGGGTTTTAAATATCCTTGTTAATGGTGAAACAGTTTAAAAAGTTTCATTTCTACAATCAAGAAAAATGCGTTATTAAAATTAATATATCATTGCATCTAAAAAATACATCAGAAAGAAATATTGTGCTTTAAATGTAACATCGGATGAGGTACTTTTCAAAGTACAATAAATATTTTGCACTTTTTTGCATTCTTATTGATAAATTAAGAAATTAGGTCAAAGTCAACCTCTTCTTGATACTATGTTTACAATCTCATTTTAAATCTTACCTAAGAAATTAAAAGTTAATAAACGGGCTATTATTACATAATACGTCAACAGTATGAAAAAATATTTTTATGCAAGAACATTTTATAGCATTTCTTTTTTTATTTCAATTGAAATGATTTAGTCACAGCTATAAAGGTAAAATTACACAGGAACTTCGTTGTTTTGTATTTCTTTCCAAGGTTGCTGTATGCAAATGAAAAACTATAATCTTTTTGTTGTGTTAAAGTCTGATATTTTTGCAAACAGCGTAGTGTGAATTATGCTAATCCAGTGCTTATAACTTTATGTAGCCATTTAAGTTTTAATCACAATATTATATTTGCAATATTTACACAGGGGCGTACATAAATCAAGCGGTAAATCTAGTGGGACATAGAAAAGCGCTGGCCCTCCAACTGAGGAATAATTTCAGAATTTCCATAAAAAATGTTTTTTTATTTTTTTTTAATGCAGTTATTGGAAATGTCAGATTTTTTGCTTTCGTGGGGTGAGTTTCCCCCCGTGTAATTTCCTTAGTAAACTAATAGGGACATCATTAAAAAGAATCACGCATGGTAAACCATGAAGGTTTACCATACCGTATTTGAAATGATATAATTACATGTATGAAGATAAAAATAGATAGAAATTTCGTGGTTTCGTATTTGTTTCCAAGGTTGCTCCTTACTTTATGTCAACAGTTATATTTTAATCTTAATATTATATTTGCACTACTTACGCAGAGGCGTACATAAACGCATCGGTAAATCTAGTGGGACTTAGTCAGCATGAAACACGGCCCCTCAATTGGAGAAATTTTTCAGCATTTTCCTAGATAAAATATTGAATTTTTTTCCTAAGAATTAAGTTATGTATAAAGTCAGATTTTATGCTCTCGTGGGGAATTATCCCTCTATAGAATTTTCTGAGTGAACTAATGAGTTTCTATCTGAATTTCATTCGAAAGAATCATGATAAACCATGAGGATTTACCATACCGTATCGGATTCTTATCACGCCAACGGCAAACGCCTAAGCACCAAAGCTCCTCTACTCAGCTCTTGCACAATTTTAAAAGATGTCCGGGGTAAAGTATGGTTTTCACTTTTAGAGTTAACCTCCACTTCTGCGATTTTTTCTTTCCTTTCTTTTTCGTTCCAGTTGTCGCCGAAATTTGCGATCATTTTAGGATTCAATCTCCCCCACCCCTTTTGGTAATGTTTTTCCATAAACATATGCAATCAAAATTATGTTTAAAAGTACACGTAATACCCAATGAAAATATAGGAAAATATCCCAATAGTGATAAAGTCGAGTTTTTAAAATGAAAGAAAGAAAGTTAAGTAACTTTAAAAGAAAGAATAAGTGGTGTATGCACTGTCTCGTAGGAGTTTTTACGAAAAGTATATCCTATAATCCCTACCGTTTGATATAAAATTTGAACTTCTTCTAAAATTTAAATTGGAGGTGAAAGAGTTAAAGATATAAAATATGATCTTTACTTGATCCATTTATATTACAAAATTTTATATTATTATTACATAAAGAATTTTGAAAAAAATTGCGAAGTTGTTTCATTTTAACTTTTAAATAATAAAACGTAATACTATTTCAATGTGTTTTAAAGCAAAGAAAAAATTTTTGAAGTAAATTAAAGTGTTGAAATATTTTTTAAAATACATTTTCTTTATAATTTTTAAATATATAATTTTAAACTTAAAACTGAACTCATTTTCTTAAAAAAAGAAAAAAAGAACGAGTCAGCAGGTTTGAAAACTAAACCATATAAAAATAGATATCAATATTTAATGTATTTTTTTAAATAGTATATTTTTCAAAAAGTAAATATTTTTAAATGTATATGTTCAATAATATTTTTTTAAAAATAATTTGACAATGAGAGGAAAAATTAGTTGCAAGCAGTTACGTTATTTAACAAGCAGAGAAATTAATAAAAGAAGCTATGCAGATAGATTGAGAAATCTTGAATATTGAGAGAATAGAACTATATATTTTTTAAAGCAGCTGTTGTTTGTTTTCTTGTTTTTTTGTATTTTCAAAGAAATGTAAATATATGTTTTGTTTTCTTATTTTAAAAGTTTTCAGGTTATAACACCCACCACCAGATTCCATTTACGACGATTAATTATAAACTGATCTAGTTAATGTGAAAACTTCAACTTGATAAACTAACAGTGAAAAACTTTTAATAAATTACGCGAAATTCAAAGTATTGAGTTATATACATTATTTTTTTACTCAAAAGTTATAAATACTCTTATTAAGCAAGGTAAATATATACCATTAAGAATTCCGCATGGGAAAATTAAGTGTTACCATTAGAGTTAAGCTAATTTTGCTCACATCAATTACTATTCTAAAAAGAAACGCATTAGTTGTTCAAATTCCACTTCAAAAATTTGATATGTCATGAAAAATACGTTTAAAAGGCATAGGATATTCTGTGTACCATGTATTTTAAAAAGTCCCGTTTTGAATTTTTTTTTTTTAAATTAATGTTTTGTTTTACTTTATGACTTTTCTAGTTCTAACACTTACCGATAGATTCCATTCATGGTAACTTTTAAAATTAAGATAACAAGATAATTGTTACAGCCTTTTAGAAAACTAGATAACCAAATCATGAAAAAATTCAACGCAAAACTCGAAATATAAAGATATCCAGTTAAAGATAATAAGATATGAATAACTGCAATATTATACGACAATATCTACAGCAAAAATATTTGTTTTAATTCTTTAAATACCATTTATATATATTTTTACTCAAAAGTTATAAATAATCAAACTAAGTGAAATAGAAATACACCATTAAGAATTCTGTGCGAGAAAATCAAATGTTATTTTTGAAAGTCAGATAACTTGGCCCACATGAATGACAGTTTTCATAAAAATTCTATACAAAACTCGAAATCAAAAGTATTGTGTGTTATCTAGTAATGGCTCTATATCCCATGATATATATCCGGCAAATGGGTAACTGAAATATTATACGACAATTTCTTTGAAAGAAAAATTCATATTTGTTTAGTTACTTTAAAGGCGATTTATAACTCGAAAGTTAAAAATACTCATTCTAAGCGAAGTAAAAATATACCATTAAGAATTCTGCACAAGAAAAATCAAATGTTTTTATTGAAGGTAAGATAACTTTGCCCACATTAATGACAGTTTTCATAGAGAAACGCATTAAGTTGTCCTAATTCCATTTTATAAACTTGATATTTCTTGAAAAGTGCGTCTATAAGACAAAGGACATGTGATATTAAAAGATGAAATAGTGTTTGTCTGATGTTTGACCTTGCAGATTCTAAATTGTCAATTTAGTATTCTTTAAACGGAGGTACTGAACTTTCATGAACTGATTGCAAAGAGGCCCTTTTAGGGAAAATTTGATTATGAATGTGGAAAATCGCATCGGAATTATTCTCACTTTTTTTATTTTTAATTCTCACCATAACCGTTAAAAAATTTCCAGCATTTCCTGCGATAAAATGATAGTATTTTATGAAAGACTTAAGTTCTTTTTGACGGTTGTAATTCATTTTATTCATTCTTCGCAAATGAAAGAATATCACATGAGAAGAAAAATTATTATAACTGTTGTTATTAGAGTTGTTTTGGTGTAATTAAAAGATTAAATCGCATTCACACTAAAAATACAATTTTTTACCTAATCACTGATAAGTATGTTATGCTGCAAAATTTTCAAGCGCTTGTTACTGACATGGTTTTTTACACTTACATGCAGTTATAATAATTTAATGTTTTTTTCCATCATATTTTAGGACCGTTGCTTGTGAGGACATTTCTAAGAAAAAAAATTTCCATGACTGAAAATAAGTAAATAAATATATGATATGCCATAAACGAATGTCGCCAGGTAAAATATTAATCCACTTAACCTTGTGCAATGCTAAAAATAAAGAATATTAAAGTATAAATAAAATCGCGTATACATGCCATAAAAGTCTTTTTTTTTTCTTTTAAATACAATTTTTTTTCTTTTGAATTTGTTTTTGAAATTTAATTGAAAGTAAGAAGGATTCTGCATTTATTATTTATTGCTTCTTATTTTTTAATATAAATTTTATTATCAAAAGCTTAAAAAATCAATTAATTAATAATATATCAACTAGTAAATAATTAAAGTGATAGAAAAAATAATATACATATCTGGATAATACAAAAGTAATATTTTTTATGTTTCTTTAGACATTTTATTATTACAATTTAAGAAATTAAATCAACTTAATGTAACAGAAATGTGTCTTTAAAGGGTAACCCAGTTAAGGTTAAGATAAATCAAGTACAACTTTAAACTCAGTAAGAAATAATAGCATTAAATAATATTATGCGAGTAGCAAATGATTACAAGGAAGTAAAATATAATTTGAAGTTACATAACTTTCTGGGAAACGAATATAAATAACATTATCTTATATAATAATAGAATCTTTTAGCAACCGATTAATCCACCCTCATGAATTAACTGATCTTTTCATGAACCATTCTGCCTTCGGCAGCATTGCTGTAATTGCGTAGCTCTCCTACATTGACTTGCTCTTTGCGGCTCCCTCTTGATTGATCTCACACAGTGTATTGAAAAATAGGATTGCTCATTTAAAGAACAATTCGGAGTGAATAAAAGTTAGGCAAACAGCTCAATTCAGGAAATATCTTTATAGCTTAGTTTTACTTGTTTGACTATGCACTAACTTCTATAGGTAATATTCTCAAAGGATCATATCATATAAAAGAAAAATCTCAGTTTAAAAAAAAAGAACATTAAATAGTGTTATATTCATAAACGTGGGTTATTTAGAAATAGCTGAAAGACAGTTGCAGTTCTAGAAATCAATGTATAAGATACTTTGTATGTATACAGTTATTTAAACAGACTTCTGTTCAAATAAATGTATATAACTCCTGTTATTTATGCCATGAACATGAATATCTAATGAATAGTTAAAATCGATTTCAAACTCATTCATACCTTTGAGAATTGAGAAGCGGTGGTGATTTAAGTAAACTGTTTAGCTTTGGATGTATATTTTCTGATAATTATCGACACTTAGGCATTTGTAATGCCTATTACAACTAGAAAAAATAATACCCTTTGTTCAAATTCAAAGTCTCTCTTAGTCTCGTTGACTTATCATGGAAATGAAGGAACTTCAAAATTGAGCTTCCTCGTCAATTTTTATTTCTTTAAAATAAATATTTCATTTATACTAATGGCGTTTAAAATGATTAATAAAAGTGTTTTATATATCCCGTTCTTAAATTCGAGTTGGAAAAAAGCAAAATGGTTTGTTTTCTGCGGCTGATTTCGTAGTTCGAAAATAGCTTTTATGATAAATTCTTTAAGTAAGGTAATTCGTTTAATGTAAGATTATTAAATACGTGGAATAGATTTGAAATCCAGGCTTCACCACAGTTTCAGAGACCAAAAATAGGAATAAAATAAAAAGGAATAAAAATAAAGAATAAAAAATCTATCTTACTTTACTCAGTGGCCACTAGTGTATCAAGATTATAAAAATACGCCATTTATTTTAAGAAATTTTCTCAAAAATTTGCGTTTTGTTAAACAAACTTTAAAAAAAAATCAATCGTAACAAGCAAGAAACATTGTTGAAACATACAAATCAAAAAAAAAAAAAAATCAAAAAAAAATAAATAAAAAAAAAATCAGCATTTACAAAAATATTCATTTAGTGGATAGAACCTTCCTAACAATGGTCATATTGTCGCCCTTTATTTTAAAGAATCTTCTCAAAAATTTGAGTCTTCAAATCAAATTAAAAAAAAAAAAAAAATAATAACATCTAAAAATTTTATTAACTAAAGCTATCGTAAAAGGCAAGAAACCATTATTATGGAGTTAATCGATTAGAATCCGTGATTATTTTTGAAAATATATTTATATGTTGTCAAGCGAAACAGTTATTTCAAACAATCAGGAACTACAAAAATAATGTTTAAGTGAATAGAACCATTCTAACAATGGTCTAATTGTAGCATTTTTATGATCTTCCTGTTACGTAACTTAAAACATAAACAGAGAGATTGAAATCGTATGATATGGCCTTGGAAATAAGAGAGAATCACGGTCAATAGCAAGGTACTCGTTTACAGGGTTACCACATTTGTTGAGAGTGTGCTCAAAATTACGCCAACTTTTTAAGCTAGAAAAAAAAGGGTGCCTTCATCTCATCAACAAACTTAAATAGCCATGAGAAGAAAAAATCTTTTGTGTTTCTATAAATTCTGTTTTAGTGTCGTTTCTTCACTTCTAATACCGTTTTTATTTTAATATTTTCAAAGCACAAAAGTAGTATAAGTTGTAGACAATTTTTCCTTGAACCCTGTTATGTCCTGTCCCAAGAATAAGACTATTTGTAACAAAAACATTATTCAGAAACCAGACCAGAACTTTATTATAGGACTTATTATTACGTCCGATTTTGCTTTAATATGTTACAGCATTGTTCTCTAAATAGAGTAAACTTATATTCAAAAGCATAAAACTTTTTTGGTCGCCTGAAATCAGAAAATAAGACTAAATCATTAGAAAAAGAAATTTAATTGTTTAAGGAAAATTTCAGAAAGGCAGCAATTTCTATTAAGATTGTAAAATTATATTGTAAAATCACTATAAGTGGTGACTCATTTAAAAATTTTTAAGCCCTAAGGGGTCTTATTAAATATAATATTTTTACCTTTAAATTGGGAAGTTTATTTTTGTCAAAAATAACAAAAAACCGGAAAAAAAAGGTTTTTTGTTGATTTTTATAATTTTTTTCATGTACAAATCCATTTCGGGCAAATCCGTGGCTAAAATTATGTGCAAAACAGGCAATTCATGTTTTTTTCTCTTTTCTATTTTATATATTTTTTTCTTTAATAAATATTTATTTACTATAATTATTAATTGTCAACTTCTTTAAATTATCCAGTATAATAATATCTTGCGCACATCCATTGAGGGCCCAACCTTGGTAACTAAAAAATCAAACGCACTTCAGTCATGCAGTAGGAACGCACTTTAATACAAAAATCCTCTAGTTACGCTTTTATCTCAATTTGCGCTTTTGTTTTCACTTTTTGCAATCTAGTTACGAAAATATTTTAAATCATTTTTGAAAAAATTCCCGTTCATGTAAGTTCATTTGATTTCGCTGCTCCCTTCTTTGATTTCATTTCATGTCTTATTCTGTTATTTTCTTTATATTTTTTTCTTTATATTTTATTTTCTGTTTTTACGTGATATTTATACTTATTGTGTTCTATTTTATTTGTTGTAATTTTTTTGTAAAATTTTATGAATGCTCCTCACACTATTGTATTGATATATTTTGCTTTGGCTATATAGATACAATATTAGAAAGCACTCTTTTTTGTGGATATAATCGTGTGAGCTGATGAAAAGATTATATCTTATATTTCCCGGATCTTATATCCTTTCTTTTCTTTCTTTCTTTCTTTCGGTTTTTTGTTATTTTTATTTTTATTATTTTTTCCCCTTCTTTCATTGTTCCGTAATTTTTCCCTTGTTTTCTCTATTTTTTGAGCTTATATATATACATATATATATAGTAAAAAAAAATCATCTTTATTTCTATATTTATTGAAGTTCATTTTTTATTGGTTGAGTTAAATCGTTTAGTATTTTTATCGCGAAATAAGAACAGCGATCGCTGTTCTTATTTTATCACCTTCTATACTAAAATAGAGAGAGGAGTTACGTCATTTGATTTCAGCGCGTTTTGATTGGGCTACTTTTGCAAGTCTCCTCTACTGAAAATCGATTTTTGGCTACCTGACACTTTTTTGGCTACTCGTTATTTTTCTAACGCAACAAATCTTTAAAATGCGCTACTTTTTTTTTTCTTGCAGAAATATTCATTTTTTAATTTTTTCCCTTCCCATTTAAAATGATTCTGAAAAGTCTGCAGTTTCTTTACCTTTTTTTTAAAAAAAAAAAAAAAAAAATTTTTTTTTCTTGGTTGAAAACCCAATTGCTTTAGTTTTGTATTCTCGATTTGTTCTGCTGCTCGGAGTCAATAATCTTTCCATAGCTATGTTTCAAATCGTAGAATCGTGAAATCGCAAATATCTATATGGAAAAATGCACGGGGAATATGACGGAAGAAAAATCTTTAACTCCAACCATTATTGACCGTTAATTTTCTGGATAAATAAATCACGTGACTCGCTTTGAAACTTAGAAAAATTAAATTTGACCTGCTGAACAAAGATAGTTGTTGCGAATGACATTAAATTTCCAAAAAATATCGTACTTTTAAATGCTTTTTAGAGAATTTATTCTATTTTTTGCTTTGAAAAATCACCATATATTCACAGTTGCACGAAAAGTTGGAAAATTTATTTTTCTCTCCAGAGCTTAGATTTGCTTTTTGTAAATGATGAAATTAATTTTTATATAAAAAAAGGTAGCTATTATATGTGTTACTATGGTTCTGCAATTATTATTTTTCACCTCATTCTGCCAAATGTGCAATAAATAAATGAATTAATTTGACTAATATATATATATATATATATATGTAATAATCCTGTTAAACTTGTAATAATCCTGTTAAACTTGTAATAAAAGGGTTAAAATCCCTTTTATTTTGTATATAGATAGCTTAAATAATGCAGTCGTAAGCCATGTTACACACAAAAAATCTTTATTAATGGTAGTAGGCTGGTATCGATAACAATCCACATCCACACTCCGCAAGGGAGGGGGCGGACAAGACTTCGGACAATTCTGGAACAAATTACCAGGATCACAACATGATGGAAAAGCCATGCGAAAAGCATTGCTCTCGCTTTTATACTAACACATTTTGTAGTAAAAAGGCACAGCCTTTGAAATACTTGTATCCTTACGCATTAAGGAAAATCATTTCATGCTTCCTTATATGGAAGTGAAAGGGGGAGAGATTCTAAAAATAACTCAATCGTATGTTTATCAGCCTTGACTTGAACTGTTAAAAAATGCTATTATTTGTAAACCAATTTTGAAAATTTTTAATCCTATACATGAATGTCATCTTTTTGTTGATGCATCGTTAATTGGAATTGGAGCTGTGTTAAAACAGACAGATGAATGTGGTGTATTGCATCCTGTAGCTTTTCATTCTCGTTCCTTAAGAGACTATGAAAAAAATTATGCAATTACAGAACTTGAATGTCTTGCTATAGTCGATTCTCTAAATAAATTCCATCATTACCTGTTTGGCCAGAAATTCACCATACATACTGACCATGCTGCTTTGGTTTGGCTAAAAAATGTTAAAAATTTAAAAGGTAGATTGTTTAGATGGTCATTATTGTTAAGTATGTATAAATATGATATTAAATACACAAAAGGTTCTACTAAGTTTGAAGCAGATTGGCTTTCAAGAGATGCAACACATTCACTTGTCAAATGTAATAGTAAAAATAATGTTCATGTTTCACATTTGTTAAAATTGAATGAAATAATTGAAGCTCAAAGGAAAGATAACTTACAAGGTAATTTTGTTGATATCAATGATGTTTTATGTATACGTAAGAAAAATTTTACTAAAATAGTTGTTCCATTTTCGTTGAGATTAAAACTTCTGCAAATTACTCAGGATAAATTTAACCATCCAGGAGTGCAGAAAATGATTAACTTAATAACCCCTGTTTATTATTGGAATAACATAACATCAGATATAACAAAATTTTGTATACATTGTCATACGTGCCAATTAAATAAAAAACCGCGACAAAAAAGATTCGGATTATTACAATCCTTAACCCCTGTGAATCAGTCTTTTGACTTAATAGCAATAGATAGTGTTGGTGGATTGAATTATTATAATTCAACAAAAAAATATTTAACTTTAATTATTGACCACCTAACAAGATACATTTGGGCTTTTACGTCAAAATCCATTAGTTCAGAAACGTATACTAATTTTTTACATCAAATTTTTCAAAATCAAATACCTAAATCCTTGTTGAGTGATCGAAACGCCGCCTTTACGTCTTATCATTTTAAAAAATTTTTGAAACATAATAAGATTCAACAATTATTGACACCTGCACATCATCCGCAGTCAAATGGCAAGGTAGAACGCCTTGGTCAAACAATAATTACACGATTAAAATGTAAAATCAATGAGAAACCTACTAAAACTCCATGGCCTACTTTGTTAAAAGATATAGTTAATACTTATAACTTTAACTCCCTATTCTGTGACAAAATTTCCACCTGCATACCTCATGCATGGTAGACTCCCCTATGAAAATCCTTTAAATGAAGAAATCTATCCACCTGTTGAGGAAGCTAAAAAAATAGCAATTCAAAGAACTAAAGAATATCATGAAAGAAATAAAATTTACTATGATGCTAGATTTTTAGATATAGACTTTAAAACTGACGAATTAGTTATGTTTGAAGAATTTACTGATCCTAATACGAGGAAGTTGTCACCTCCTTTTAGTGGACCGTATAAAATTCTTCAAAAAATTTCAGAAGCTAATTACAAAGTAAATAAAAAGAATTGTTTAAGTAAACAAAATTTTGAAATAGTACATGTATCAAATCTTAGGAAATATAACAACCCACAAATGTTGAAATTAAATCATGAATAGTGTACAAAACAAAACAAAATATGTTACTTTCTTCAATGGAAGAAGTACACCCTATATTTTTTTTGGGAGATCCGAATCGCGTGTGGAGATTTACCTCAACTTCAATTGGATGTGAGGGCGATGAAAGTTGAACTTTTTTTTTTTTTCAACAAGTTGAGAAAAGTATTATAAAATATTTTTGGATTGACCCGTCTGGATCTCTCAATATCACTGTGCTTCATGAAATTCTGTTTTCCTCCATTTTAACGGGGAATACAGATTTTCATAAAGTAAATAACCCCTTTAACCATACAGAATCTTAAATTCTGATTAAAGACACTTGTTGTCCAGTTCGTTTCCATGAAAATTATGTATATTTTTGTGTGAAAAATTTTTGAAATATTTAGTAGATTAGTTATAAAAATATGTTTCATTTTTCTTTCTGTTTAGTTGCCTAAACAGATAAAGTGTATTATCATGTTTTTATTGTTATCATTGTATATAGTTGTTGTTTTTTTTTTTTACAGATAATTGAAAAAATGTTATTTGTAGTAGTGAAAAGGAACAGTCGTACCAACATAAATTTTTAAAGTTCAGAGAATTCTAAATTTTATTATGATTTCTTTTTTAGCTTGCCAAAAATCTTTTTTGGGGGGGATGTAATACAAAAATTAATACTTTTGTATTAATAAAAGAATTAAATCTCTTTCGTTTTAATAAAATGTCTTTGTTAAAGAATAAGCGTAGAGAGATTCTATTTTGGGAATTCAAGGCTGATAAACATACGATTGAGTTATTTTTAGAATCTCTCCCCCTTTCACTTCCATATAAGGAAGCATGAAATGATTTTCCTTAATGCGTAAGGATACAAGAATGTCAGAGACAGTGCCTTTTTACTACAAAATGTGTTAGTATAAAAGCGAGAGCAATGCTTTTCGCATGGCTTTTTCATTATGTTCTGATCCTAAGAAGTTGTTCCGGAATTGTCCGAAGTCTTGTCCACCCTCTCCCTTGTGGAGAGCGGATGTGGACTGTTATCGATACCAGCCTACTACCATTAATAAAGATTTTTTGTGTGTAACATGGCTTACGACTGCATTATTTAAGCTATCTATATGCAAATAAAAGGGATTTTAACTCTTTTATTACAAGTTTAACAGGATTATTACATATATATATATATATATATATATATATATATATATATATATATATATATATATATATATATATATATATATATATATGTAATACAAAAATTATAATACTTTTGTATTAATAAAAGAATTAAATCTATTTCGTTTTAATAAAATGTCTTTGTTAAAGAATAAGCATAGAGAGATTCTATTTTGGGAATTCAAGGCTGATAAACATACGATTGAGTTATTTTTAGAATCTCTCTCCCTTTCACTTCCATATAAGGAAGCATGAAATGATTTTCCTTAATGCGTAAGGATACAAGAATGTCAGAGACAGTGCCTTTTTACTACAAAATGTGTTAGTATAAAAGCGAGAGCAATGCTTTTCGCATGGCTTTTCCATCATGTTGTGATCCTGGTAATTTGTTCCAGAATTGTCCAAAGTCTTGTCCACCCTCTCCCTTGGGGAGAGCGGATGTGGACTGTTATCGATACCAGCCTACTACCATTAATAAAGATTTTTTGTGTGTAACATGGCTTACGACTGCATTATTAAAGCTAAATACACCACTGATAACAGGGATGAAGCTCTGTTATTACAAGACGCCAGGATGTTACTTGCTGAGGAAACCTTGTTATCTATTTTCCGGCTGACTACAACGTTGATAAAACCTCATCCCGGGGGACGAAGGACGAAAGACGAAAAGTTGCCTAGTCCGCAGTGAAAAAAGAATGAAGGAAGGTCTGTTTTCACCATTCGATCTTTAACTACCCGTACCATCATCGCTGTGAGAATGCTGACGTTGGCTCGAGCTCGTCACATGCCTCTCTGAAACCCATAGTGTTGATCGAGATGACCCAACAGTGTCCAATCTGGAAATGACCGATGACCCTACAATTCCGTAGTGCTCAAATTGTGAAAACAAAAGTGAATGTGCGCGATTTATATTAAATTTAGAGAGAAGCTTTTTGCTTCTTTATTAAAAGTTCCTTTCATTAAAAAGCTGCTGTGAACACCAGTGATATGTGCACGCGTGTAAAATCCGGAAGATTTATGTGAAAACAAAAGTGAATGTGCGCGAATCTTAATCATGAATATTCATGAAGTGCAATGATATATTTTTCTTTCTCTTCAACGAAAAACAAAAAGTCATGAAGGTCAAAAGAGAAGTCTGTATTTATAATTTTTTTCTCTTCATAATTAGTAGTGCTAATTTTATGATTACGTAGGTCAAGTGATCCAAAAAATTTTATTATGAATAATCAATTCAGTATATTATATTATGAATAGTTGATTGCATTTCTTGTGTTTATATTGCTTTTTTTTTAAAATGATGATATAATATTGTATTTTTATGCATTTAAAATGTTTTTGTGGGAAATAAATGTGTTTCAAACGTGAATTAAATTCGTGACGGCAAACAAAATTCAAAATTTTTCAGCTTTTCAAACAAAAACAAAAAACTAAAAGAAATTTGTAATGCTTTTTCTTTTTCGGACTTGGTCAAAACTAAATATTCCTATTAAAAATGTGAAAAATTAAATGTTACCCAAACAAAAAGACATTTCACACTTAACAAATTGTGTGAGTTTCCCCTTATTACGATAGGCGAAGTTGTTAATTCAGCTAAGTTTTTATACTTGATACTGATTTATCATAGGCTTTAGTAGGGTTGCAGACTTGCAAAGATTTTTGTTTGTTTTTTGATTGTGTCAGGCCAGTTGTTACTCAAGTTGGTAAGAGACTGATCATCTCTGCTAAATCTAACAATGACAACTTATCCTTGCACATTAGACAACAGAATTCTCATAATGTTAAGGTCAAAAATTATGAAAAAAAAATGAAAGTTTAAGATGTTTCAATAAAAGTAAACATTTTGAAAAAATGGAAGTTTAAGATGTTTCAATAAAAGTAAACATTTTGAAAAAAAAAATAGAAGTTTAAGATGTTTCAACAAAAGTAAACATTTTGAAAAAAGTTTAAGATGTTTCAGTAAAAGTAAACATTTTGAAAAAAAAAAAAATATTGTGAGGGGTAACAAAAATAAAAAGAACAGGAAAAATAGGAAAAAGAAAGAATGACCAAGAAGTTAATAACAAAAAGTACAGGAAAAAGAAAGAAAGGCCAAACATTTCAAATGATTCGAAGATAGAACTAGGTAATGGGTGCATACATTATCAGGTTAACATCGACGAAAAAATAGGAAATAAAAAGAAAAGTTTAAGTAAACAAAATTTTGAAATAGTACATGTATCAAATCTTAGGAAATATAACAACCCACAAATGTTGAAATTAAATCATGAATAGTGTCCAAAACAAAAGAAAATTTTTTACTTCTTCAAGGGAAGAAGTGATATTTGGATAAAAATCCATAAAAATTATGTGTATTTTTGTGTGAAAAAGAAAAAAAAAAAAAATTTTTTTTTTGAAAATTTTAGTAGATTAGTTATAAATATATGTTTCATTTTTCTTTCTGTTTAGTTGCCTAAACAGATAAAGTGTATTATCATGTTTTTATTATTGTCATTGTATATAGTTGTTGTTTTTTTACAGATAATTGAAAAAATGTTATTTGTAGTAGTGAAAAGGAACAGTCGTACCAACATAAATTTTAAAAGTTCAGAGAATTCTAAATTTTATTATGATTCCTTTTTGGCTTCCCAAAAATCTTTTTTTAGGGGGGATGTAATACAAAAATTATAATACTTTTGTATTAATAAAAGAATTAAATCTATTTCGTTTTAATAAAATGTCTTTGTTAAAGAATAAGCATAGAGAGATTCTATTTTGGGAATTCAAGGCTGATAAACATACGATTGAGTTATTTTTAGAATCTCTCCCCCTTTCACTTCCATATAAGGAAGCATGAAATGATTTTCCTTAATGCGTAAGGATACAAGAATGTCAGAGACAGTGCCTTTTTACTACAAAATGTGTTAGTATAAAAGCGAGAGCAATGCTTTTCGCATGGCTTTTCCATCATGTTGTGATCCTGGTAATTTGTTCCAGAATTGTCCAAAGTCTTGTCCACCCTCTCCCTTGGGGAGAGCGGATGTGGACTGTTATCGATACCAGCCTACTACCATTAATAAAGATTTTTTGTGTGTAACATGGCTTACGACTGCATTATTAAAGCTAAATACACCACTGATAACAGGGATGAAGCTCTGTTATTACAAGATGCCAGGATGTTACTTGCTGAGGAAACCTTGTTATCTATTTTCCGGCTGACTACAACGTTGATAACACCTCATCCCGGGGGACGAAGGACGAAAGACGAAAAGTTGCCTAGTCCGCAGTGAAAAAAGAATGAAGGAAGGTCTGTTTTCACCATTCGATCTTTAACTACCCGTACCATCATCGCTGTGAGAATGCTGACGTTGGCTCGAGCTCGTCACATGCCTCTCTGAAACCCATAGTGTTGATCGAGATGACCCAACAGTGTCCAATCTGGAAATGACCGATGACCCTACAATTCCGTAGTGCTCAAATTGTGAAAACAAAAGTGAATGTGCGCGATTTATATTAAATTTAGAGAGAAGCTTTTTGCTTCTTTATTAAAAGTTCCTTTCATTAAAAAGCCGGATGTGGACTGTTATCGATACCAGCCTACTACCATTAATAAAGATTTTTTGCGTGTAACATGGCTTACGACTGCATTATTTAAGCTATCTATATACAAATAAAAGGGAAGTTAAGCCCTTTTATTACACACACACACACACATATATATATATATATATATATATATATATATATATATATTTCGTATTTTTGGGGGGCTACAAAATGTTCGAATCCGCAACTTTTGGAGCTCTCATTCGCTACTTTTTAATCTTAAGTTCTGGCATCACTACTCGTGGGTTGAGCGCTCGCCTCCGAATGCAGGTGATTCAGGTTCGATTCCCAGCGAGCGTTTAGTATAGTCTTTTACCAATCAACTTGCCTTTCTTTAGGTTAACTCGAAGCAGCACAATAGCTTTTACCGAGTCGTCGTGGCGAATACGAATTCTGCACCAGGCTCGCACCGAACTCAGTGCTGACACAAAATATTCTCAGTGGTGGACGGATCATGGGTTGTAGTCCCCTTGCCATCAGGTTAAACTTTGAAGGTTCTCGCGGTTTTCCTCTTCATGTGACGCACATTCGGGTTAGTTTCATCAAAAAGTCCTCCACAAAGACGATATTCTCCCTATATTTGATCCAGGAGTTCACTTGTTGTCTGGATTGGGTTCAAAATTACAAGGCTTCAGATTTGAATATTGGTAGTTATAAGCTCAAATCTTGGGTCAGCTGTTGAGCTACGGTTATAAAATAAAATAAAATTCTTCAGACACTACTCTTTTTTAAGGTGAGGCTGAGTAAAAATCTGCAATTTTGGCGAAAATTTAGATTTTTTTTTATTGATTATATTGACGCCCGGTGGCTGAGTCGTAGCGCTTCGCGCTCTCATGCCACTGGTCATGGGTTCGATCCTCGGGCCGGGCAAGGTTGACTCAGCTTTTCATCCCTTCAGTGGGTCGATAAATGAGTACCAAGCAAGCTTGGGAACTAAACACTGGAGGTTTCTCGTTCGGCTGAGCACCGAACCGGAACATCGGCTTCTGCATCCCCAGAGCCCAAGGTCAAGAAAACTGAGATGGACACAGTAAGCCTTGGCCCTCTACGGGCTGTTGCGCTACTGAGTTTAGTTTAGTTTATATTTGAAATTCTGTTAATTTAGCTTACTATATCTTTTAAATGTTTTTATTCTCCGGCCTTTAGAACGAAGTTATAGTCGTTTCTTCGCATGCTGAGAGACGAAATCGCGCATAGTAATCACATACTTTAAATGCATTTTCAGAAAAATGTTGAACTTGAAAAAATATCTTCTCTCTAACGCAAATTACAAAGAAAAAGCTTATTATAGAATTCTCTGATACTTTGTATGTAGATATTATTCAATGTTAGCTATGTTTTGAACTGAAAGCTAAGTTCTAAGAGTAAATTTATTACTTTAATCGTACTTAAACTAAGAAAAGAATGTTGGGAATTTTTCTTTAAAAATTCCAAATTATTCTAAAATTATTCTAAATAAATTAATTCTTATAAATTAATTAAATTCTTATTGAACAATATATTTAGTTCTATCTCATTGTATCTATTGTTTTAGCTCAAAACACTGGTAACCATCTTATTTATCTAGAAAAAAAAATTTGATATTTATGCATTACAATTTATTGTAGAGCTGTTAACGTGGCATAAAAAAATTAGTAGTTTTTATGCTCTAATTTTTTAAAGTTTACATTAAATTTAAAATTTTACTGTCTTAAAGAGCTGCCATTTACCTTAGAAGCTGTGCACAGTAGGTAGTTGAACTGTTTGAATTCAATTCCCACCCCGAATTCGAAATTTACTGAGAGCTTATTTTCAAATTGTATTCAATTTAATAATGCATCGAATTTTTTTCGTAGCATTAAATCCGGGACAAATTTTAAAATTAATGCTTAGTAAATATTGATTTCAATTCATAAATGCGTGATTATAGTTAAAAGTATTTTATTTGAAATTACATTTCATATTATAACATAACAGTTAAAAAAACAAAATTTACAAAATATATTTGTTCAATATATTGAAAAAAAAAACATAATAAAAAATACTAGATATCAATATCTCACAAATAAACGCGCAAATTTATAAAAACTTTATGACAAAAAGATTTTTTAGAGTATTCTGGAAGTGTTACAAATGATACATAGAATTTATTTGTATATTTTTAATAAATCTTCCGAACTTTACTAAGAGCTTATCTTCGATTTGTCCTCCATTAAATAATGCATAGAATTTATTTGTATATTTTTTCATTAAATCCTTGCAAAATTTTAATATTAGTTATGTTAATAATATTAAACATTAGTTTCAATTCATAAATACTTGATCATAGTTAAAAGTATTTTTTTGAAATAACGTTCCCTAATATAACATAACAGCTGAAGAAATAAACATTATAAAATATGTTTGTACAAAAAATTGAAATTGTACAAAACGATCATAAAAAATACTAGATATCAATATCTTACCCGTAAACTCGCAAATTTATCAACATCTTATTTCAAAAAGATTTTTTTAGAGTGTTCTGGAACTATAATAAAATATTACAAATGATGTGTAGAAATTATTTTTATATTTTTTCATTAAATTCTCAGAAAATTTTAATTTTAATATTTAGTATATATTAATTTTAATTTATATCTACACAATTATAGTTAGAAGTATTTTATTCAAAATTACTTTTCATACTATAACATAACAGTTGAAGAAATAAAATTGACAAAATATGTTAGTACAAAATATTAAAATTGTACAAAACCATCATATAAAAAATACTAGATATCAATATCTTACCTGCAAACTTGCAAATTTATAAACATCTTATTGCAAAAAGATTTTTTTAGAGTATTTTGGAACTAGTTAAGTGTCACAAATGATGCATAGAATTTAGTTGTTTATGTTTAATTAACTTTTCAAATGAGTTAATTAAATTTGGTTTCAGAAATAATGAACTTTCTCAATAGTTCAATCAAACATCCACTCAGAAATGTTTAAATCTAATAACTTAAATTTGTGATAAGTTATAACTTAAAAAATTGTCACAATGTTCAATTAAGCAATAATTTTTGTTATATACTAATTATATATAATTGTCTAAATAATCTTTATAATACCAAAAACTTCGTTTCTTCTTTTGACCAATAGGTCCTTATCCGACCAGAGTCTGGGTCGAGCAAGTTTTTCTGACTGATGCAAAACTTTCTCCGAATTCATGGGCTTCCTTAAACGAATATTGCACTTAGCAGTATTGTTAAATTGCTATTTTCTACATTTTTACGAGAAAATAGGAGGTATTTTCAGTTTGAGAATTAGAAAATATTTTATGTATGTATTATTTCTGGTTGGGTAATTTTATTACAAAAACAAAATACAACTAGCTATTCCATACAAAACAAACATGTTAAAGCATGTCTGAAGAGGCTATATAAATAAAATAATCAAAATACTGCTGTCACCAAATTATAGTTTTGCGTTTTCATTAGTACTATTGGAATTTATGTTTAAAACGGGTTATGATTAAAATGAAGAAATTTGTTTTTAAAATTATAGTCTTAATAGTCTTATAGTCTTATAGTCTTATAAAAAAATGAATGTTATTAAAAAAAAATTTGTGATTTTAATTATATGAAACGCGTAGTTTATGCAATGAAGAATCGCACTTTTAATTGTACTGATCAAATTATAACGCATTAAAAATATTTTTACTGAAATATAATCAGCAACTTCTTTAAACAACCATTATAATAAAAACAACGAAAATTAAAAAATAATTTTTTGTAGCTGCAGTTTAAATTTAAATTACGGAATAAATTAAATCTCATTGAGAGACTGGAAAAGTTTGAAAGGGTGTGTTCAGGATGGTTCAAAATTATTGAGTACATTAACAATTTTAAATGTTGTCACGAAATCAGAGGCTTATATAGAAGTTATTAAATGTTCAAAATTTTGTAGTGTAATAATTTGCATTGTTTTAAGTTGTCTGTCCAAAAAAACAATACTGAAATGTTTTTAAGCATAAAATAAGCTGAAAATCTTTTCCACCACCCTGATTTTGAAAATACATTGGCTAATTCATTCCCCGTTTAACTCAATAATAAATTAAAGCTTGAATAATGTTAAAAAATGATTTATTTTCAATTTAAAACAATTAATCAGAATTTTTCTTTTGTAGAATACACTTGTGAATTGATTTTTAAATAACGCTCACGCCACAATGCCACAATAATAGAAAAAATAACTATAACTATTTAGTTTTATTTAAAACTTTTAATGTAATAGCATAACAAACTAAAACATTAAAAAACAAAGAGTAAAAAAATGGTTTTTACCATAAAAAAAATAATACATAACATAGATTTTGGTACTTTAATCTGTAATTTAATTTTTTTAAAAATGATATGAATTGTTTCATACAAAATAATCATAAACTCTACTTTATTACACAAATAGTGACTGTTTTTACCTCACTATAAGCCCTAAATTAGTTCTCTTATGTTTATTATTTGATGTATGCTTGCTTCTTTAGACTTCTATAGTGTTTATCATTTTATGTATACTCCTATAGATGTAGATGGCTTAAAAACCATGTATGTTCTCTGGGTGTGCTCCTGTGGCCCAATGGATAAGGCGTTGGTCTCCGGAACCAAAGATTGTGGGTTCAAGTCCCACCAGGAGCGGTTGAGAAGATCCTTTTGTGTACTAAGGAAAGAAAAAAATGAGTCCACTATTGTTCAGTTATGAGCTACACTTTATAAGCAACATATCGATATACAATATAATTTATAAGTAAATTCAGTTTATTGATCTTTGTACTTTAGTCAGTATTTAAATATGTTTAATATTATAAAATATTTCTTACAAATCATGATATACTCCTCCTGATTATAAAAATAGGGGCTGTTTCTACCCACTATATGCATTAGATTAGTTCTATTGTGTTGATCATTTTATTTATGCTCCTATAGCCACCAATGTAGATGGCTTAAAAACCATGAATGTCCATTGGGTGTGCTCCTGTGGCCCAATGGATAAGGCGTTGGTCTCCGGAACCAAAGATTGTGGGTTCAAGTCCCACCAGGAGCGGTTGAAAAGTTCCTTTTGTGTACCAAGAAAAGAAAAAAATGAGTCCATTATTGTTCAGTTATGAGCTACAATTTATAGGTCTACATATTGATCAATATAATATAATTTTTAAGTAAGTTCGTATGAAAAGAATTCGTTTCATAATTCTTGATACTTTAGTTTGTAACTTAATTTGTCTAAATAGTATGGAATATATCTTACAAAATGATCATAAACTCCTCTTTATTACAAAAATAGTGGCTGTATTTCCCCCACTATATGTCTTTGATTAGTTATATTATGTTGAGTATTTCATGCATACTCTTTTAGACACTATTTTATATGAGTTAAAAAATATGGATTTTTGGTGGATGTGCTCCTGTGGCCCGATGGATAATTTGTGGTTCAAGTCCCACCAGTGGCGTTTGTACGAAAAGTAAATCACGTTAGGTTTGTTTTAATATGAGTTAAACTTTATTTCTAACTTAGAAACATAATAAAATCTATAACTAAATACGTTTGAAAACAATAAGAATAGACAGTGAGTTTCAAAAAAGAAAATGCGACAACCATGTTTGGTGTTAAAAATATTGATTCATTTTCTTTTTTTTTAAATATGCAATCAAAATTCAGTTCTTTTTTAAAAAATAAATATTTTAATGTCAAAATTACTTATCATCTTAAAATTAAGAACAAACAAAAAATATTATAACCATATTTTCATTTACTATTAACATCTTACTCTCTAGCATATTTACCTCAAATGTTTTCTCACTTTAACCCTCTAATTTAGATAATCTTATTTGCCATTTAATTTATTTAAACAGTATCAATATTTTTTTACAAAATTAGCACAAGCTTCGTTTTAATATTAAAAATGTTATTGTTATAATCCTTTTTAAACAATATGTCTTACATAATTTCGTTATTCATTTCATACTTGTCCCTTTTGACAATATTTTAGTTGGTCTAAAAGACATGGATAGTTGCAATGGTGCTCCTGAGCCCAAGTGGATAAGGAGATAGTTAGTAGATGGTTAGTCAAAATTATGAGTTCAAATCAATTGTATTGAGCCGATTGTGTACAAAAAATAAATCACGCAAAGATTGTTTTGATTGGAGTTACACTTTATTTCCAACTCAGAAACGTAATATACTTAATTAAGTACGTTAGAAAAGAATACGCAGCATAAACCTCTGTTGATTAATTTTTAAACAAAAGACAACATAACAATCATGTTTGGTGCTCACTATATTGATTCCGTTTCTTTTTTTTTAAAGTATGCAACTAAAATTCAGTTTAATAAAAAATAAAGATTTTAATGTTAGAATAACTGATCTTCCTCAAAATAAAAAATAAATTTATAAAGTGCTAAAAAATATTTGCAAACGTGCTCCTGTGGCCCAACGCATAAAGTGTTGGTTTCCGGAGCCAAGGATTGTGGGTTCAAGTCCGAGTAGGGGCGATAGAAGAATTTCTTTTGAGTACACAAAAAAAAAATTTAAAAAAAAAAACATGTTATTTTTGCGTTATTTAAGTCCTGAACTTTATTTATAACGTTTAAATTCATTTTGTAAGTATGCAATGTCAAAGACTTTTTCTTTCTTACTCATTTTGTAAAAAGACTATGTTTGGGAAAATCGCTTTTTTTGGTGTTGTGTTACTGACGCAGTTTTTTTTTTTTTTCGAATTATATAACTAAGATTTATTTCAACGAAAAATCTTTAACGTCAATTTAAAAAAACAGTTGTTTTATTTGATATAAAGAAAACAAAAGAGAGAACTAATATATTTATTGCTTTAAATTATTTACTTATAACAATATTATTATTATTTTATATTACTTATTTATTACTTTAATATATTTATTATTTACTTCTTCAGTAAATCGATAGCGTGAAATGCATACAACAGCTGCTTTTATTTCCAAATGAACATTGCAACGAAATGAACATTCCCGAAAGTAATTTTAGCTCTAATTATAGATTAAATAACTTTATTACTAATTTATGCTAAAACAAAAATTAATTTGTGAATGCAATTTAAAAAAATAACTTCGTTGTGTAGGATGTGAGGAGATTGATAATGTATAAGGTAAGTACTGATTATTATTATTTGTTGATTACACGGGTTTATTTATTTAATTTTTAATTAGAATTGCTAAAGGATCTCGTCCTAACGTGTAATGATATTCATAGAATTTTGTTAATTTAAGTTTCAATTTTTTTTTCTCCCCACAATATTTCATATATATTTATTTTAGAATTAGCAACCATAGACTATCCTTATCCGTTATTTTATGATTTTCATGCATGGCAGAGTTTATAAGTATTCTTCCTTGCTCATGCGCAACGAGATGTTTCAACTTAGTTTAGAAACTTGGTGAAAAACCATTTATTATTAAAGTGAAAGAAATAACTGGTAAAACGAAAGTGACATCATTGACCTTGAAGAGAATAACTTTATGTAATAGGTTTGTTTCGACTGGCAATCTTGCATAATTGTTATTCAATCTCTTACTTATTATACGATCTCCAGAGGTTTTCTTTATTTAACCCACATCAGACAAGGTTTGAGGTCATATGACAAGATTGATATACCTATTAGAAGCCAGTTTTTGTTCCTAGATTGTTTAATAGATAATTTATTCATGAATAGAAAAGAATATAAGAGAGGATAATTATACGCGGTGTTTATAACAACACTCTTAGAATACACTTGGTTATTGTCAGAGTTTAAATTCAAAAACTAATTTATTGAATAAATATGTATTAAAAATATTTCAAGGGGATCTGATATGCAATTTTTGTTTTTTAATGCATGTTTTTTTTTTTTTTTTTAGTGTAAATCTTTTACTTATTCGAGAAAAGAAAAAAAAATTCTAACTTCTATAATATATTGACTAAAAATTTAAAATTTAAAAAATTCAATTTTTAAAATTATTAAAAAAATAGCCTAATTTTTTTTGCTTTATCACTTACAATAAATGTCAACGATTACAATAGTTTTTAAAATTTATGTGCATATGATAGTTGATTAGTTTATTTTTCTCAAATTTATAAGAAGAAATTTAATTTAAATGTCTGAAATATTTTTTACCAAAATATAATATAGTCAAGTTTTAAAGATAAATAAGTCTTAATAGTAAAAGACTTAGCGTAATTTGCAATTGAAGCGTAATAGTAAAAAATTAAAAATAACAACTATCTATTAAAATTTAAAGCATCCTCATATTTTCTGTAAATAACGTTGGTTTCTCAGAGACTGTTTTATTTAATTTTTTCAATACAATTTTTCATATTAGGGAATTATCTTCTTCATTAGAACACTTTTATTTTTCAAGTTTTTTTTCGTGTTTGAATTTAGTTCTTCTTAGGACATAATAAAGATTCATTGCAGCATTATTAGAATTAGAAAATAAAAATTGAATTTTATCAAGGTTGAAAGAATTATTTAAAAAAGCCTTTTTAGTTTTTAAGTTTAGTTTTTAGACTTTTAAGTTTTGAGGAACTTAACTAAACTTTAGTTCATATAATTAATTTTTATTAATTACTTATACCTTTTCACTGATAATTATTTTTTATTCCATTCTTACGGAATTAAAAGAAACACATTTTAAAAGATAATGTTACTTCTCGTAAAAAATCGCTTTTGTATAAATTTGATTCGTTATTATAATTTTTATAAACTTAATCATAAGTTCCTATCAATCATTGGTTCACCACCCATTTCGCTGGTCAAATTTTTTTCAACGCTTGCTTAAAAAAAAATTTTAATTTATTTTTACAGGCGTTTATTAAACAAGTTAAAATTAACTCTTTTACTTTCTTTATTTTCGATTTATTACACTTTTAACCATGCCGTTGATTTATTGAAAATTCCTTCTTTCCTTGATTTTATTTTATTAATACGATTTTAAGACAATTTTTTATAAAAGCAGCCTTTTTCTTTAAAAAAGCATTTTTTATCAAAGCAAAGAAAAATAAATAAATAAATAAAAAATAAATTAAATTTAAAAAAAAGTTATTTACTGCAAACTAAAGTAGAACTTAAAATAACTTTTAAACAATTTATTTCAAAAATCACTAACTATTGTACCTTGATGAATAAAATGAACAACAAGGTATTTTTTTTGACTGACTAGTAAACTTGAATGACTAGCACGCAAAACAGATTTTTAAACAAACCACTAGAAATAAAATTAAATATTGTAACTAACAACATTAAAAAAATTTCCAACTAGGGATTTGTTTAAAAAGATATATCTCATAAAAATTAAAAAAAAAAAAAAAAAGATTTAATTGAAGCAAAAAAAAAACTTGATAAGCATCAATGCTTATAAAGTCATAGTATCGCGTTACAATTTAAATGCAATTGGAAATTAAAAAAATCATACTCTAATTCGAAGGGATTGATTTAAGATTGAGTTATTATTGAATGATCAAGAGGGCAGAATTTTAAAATTCATGGTTGATTAAGTTTAATTAAACAAAGTTAATCATTATTAGATTTACTAACTAAAATAAAAATCACTTTTTTTCCAATCAACTTTCGAATTTATCTATTCTTTTTTTAAAAATTTGTAATGTTTTAGGTACGTTAAAATCTACAAACATTTCGTTTCCATTGAAATTAGTTTTTTACTTTTAAGAAAACATTTTATTAACAACAGTTTAACAACATCTTCTGGCTTATACGTGCTAAACATTTGAGCTGTAACATTTTTATGCTGCCCTGTTTATTCGTTTAGTTCCTTAATCTTCCGCTACTTTGCTTCTTCTGAATGGTTGACATTTATCAGAATTTCTTAGAATCATAAATCTAAAGCATTTATAGATTCTAAACACGTAAGTCGGTACAATGATAAGTTTGTTTTCGATTTTTCGCCTACTCTAATTTAAAAAAGAAGCATTTGTTTTTAATTTTATTTCTTTCTAAGTAAATCAATAGCTTAGAATTTAGTTTGTCTCTTACTTGTGATTGTCTTAAAGATCACACTATTAGATAAGATCAAATATTACATTCAGTGTGTGAAATAGCAATGGATGGAAAGAACTTCAGGCAACAAATTATTTTGTTATTTTACTTATATCCGTGACTTTTATATTGAATTTACCCTTTAAAGTTTTTGATAAAAGATTTGATACAGAATGATTCAAAGTTTCCTTTTTTTTTTTTAAATTGTATACGTTATAAAATAAATTCTATCATCATCAATTAGAAGATAGTGAGGTACTTCAACTTTTTTTTCCCTCCGCAACCTTAATTTTTTCTATACGTAATATTTATTTTCAATAGTAGTTAATAAAAAAAATTAGCTATCTGTCGTATCAGCTAGTATTTTTCTAGACGTATTACTAAGGTTTGCTTTGTATGGTTTGTTTTCTTAAGTGTATTTATTATGAGTCAATATTATTATCTACTGTTTGTGAATGGTATTTCAAATAGTTCATAAAAAGAAATGTTTCGCATCAGCTTAACTTGGCAGTGTGTAATAATTCGTGACGTTTATATTGAATTAACCCTTTACAGTTCATAGTAAAAAATGTAAATGTTTAAAAATTTTTCTTTTTTTTCTTATTATATACGTTATAAAATAAATTCTATCATCATAAATTTGAGAAGATAGTGAAGAATGAGAAACAAATATGATAATATGTGACACGGAAAATTCAACTTGAATGTTTTTCTCCGCAAACTTAATTTTTTCTATACGTAATATTTATTTTCAATAGTAGTTAATAAAAAAAGAATTAGCTATCCGTCGTATCAGTTAGTATTTTTCTAGACATATTACTAAGGTTTGCTTTGTATGGTTTGTTTTCTCAAGTGTATTTATTATGTCTATTGAGTCAATATTATTATCTACTGTTTGTGAATGGTATTTCAAACAGTTCATAAAAAGAAATGTTTCGCATCAGCTTAACTTGGCAGTGTGTAATAATTCGTGGCGTTTATATAGAATTAACCCTTTACAGTTTTTTATAAAAAATTTAAATGTTCAAAGATTTCTTTTTTTCTTATTATATACGTTATAAAATAAATTCTATCATCATAAATTTGAGAAGATAGTGAAGTTATGAGAAACAAATATGACAATATGTGACACGGAAAACTCAACTTAAATGTTTTTCTCCGCAATCTCAATTTTTTCTATACTTTATAATGTTTTCAACATCAGTTTTTATTAAAATAGTGAGCTATGTCTTATCATTTAAAAGATTTATTTTTTAAAAATATATTTCTAATGTTAGCTTGCGTTTTATGGCTTGTGTTTTTAAGTATATTCATTAAGTTTGTTGAGTCTATATTATTATCTACAGGCTATGAATGGTGTGTAAAATAGATCGGAAAAAAGAAAAGTTTCGCGTCCGCTTAACTTGACAGTGTGTAATAAATCGTGACATTTATATTGAATTAACCCTTTGCAGTTTTTGACGGCAGATTTGATACAATTTGTTCAAAATTTTTTTTTTTTACAATTATGTTTATTATAAACTAAATTCTACCTTCATAAATAAGAAGAAAACGCAGAAAATGTGGCAATATGTGTAGTCAAAAATTTTAATTTAAACTTTATTTTCACCATAGCCCTAATTTTTTATGTTTTAATAATTATTTCAATAGTAATTTATAAAGTATTAATGAATTATTTGTCTTAACGTTCAGAAAACATATTTTTTTGGAAATTATTGTATATATTTTGAATGTTTATTTAGTATGACTTGGCTTTAAGTATATAAAGTCAATTGAGTTTATATTATTATCACTACAGATTGAGGATAACATCCAAAATAGTTAATAAAAATATTTCTCTTCAACTTGTCAATGTGTAATAGCCTTTAAAATGTAAATAGGTCGTTTACAGTATCGTCTATTAAAATATGCTGTTCTTATTTGCTGAAATTAAAATAATTTTCATAATCATCTCTTAATCAGACAACCGTAACAAACTAGTAGAAATGACCGAAGAGTTATCAGAAACTGGTATTCAAGTAACACTTTAATTGGTTTTGAAAAAAAAATTATTTTTAATGTTTATTCCACGAAGAATAAACATTAGACATAAATTACCAGATATAACATTAGACATGAGCATTACACATAAGAGTAGACAAAATCTTTAGACCCGTGGCATCAAACGACCAAGAAAGCAATTTAGTCTGAAACCGAAAAAAAAAAAAAAAAAAAAAAAAAAAGCAAATGCAAAGGAATATAAGACCAGCAGATCGTCGATATCTGGTAAAAAATTTGTGAAAGATCTTTATCCATCAACTGGTTGAAAATGGTTGAAATTTTTAAAGAATGTAAAAAAATGTTCTTTCAGAAAAAAAACGCTGCTTTTAAGGTTAACGCCGCTTTTTCGAAGGCTCTGCCCTCACATTAAATAACATTTTTAGCGAATAAGATACTATTTTTATAACTGTTGTGATGACAGTTATAACAGAGACTGTTAGGTTAAGTTTTGCCTATCTGTAATCAACGTCCGCTATGCTAATTATAGGAACGATGCAATATGTCAACATGATGAAAAGCCGCGGTTTTCTGACAATAAAAAGCATTCTTATCTAATTTTTTAGTACTTCAATTGTTATTCCAAGGCTCCACATTTGCAAAAATTAAGAATTATTAATTGATTAAATGACTTTCATCGACCCGGAAAACTGTCGCAAAGCTTGCAATTTTACAAAAAAAAAAAAAAAAAAAAAGTTTTTTAATATTTTTTCTTAATCAATCTAGTTTATTTTATTTTATAAACGACGTTAAATAGTCAACCCAATTCTGAGTTTACGACTATGAATCAAAGCGGGGGCGTCCGGAGAATGCTGTAGACTCTAAGTGCACGCACGTGACCTCTCAGTAAAAAAAAGAGGATTCAAAAAGGTAGGCTTGGTGACGATCCTTGACAACACCAGAAGGCCTCTACGAATTTAGTGACGACTATGAATGTTCAACTCCGTAGACTTGTTATTTTGCACCCAACTCAGAAGACAAAGGAACTCCTGGATCTAGCATTGGGGCAAACTAGCTTCCGTGGAGGACTTTTTGATGAAACTAACCCACATTTGCGTTACATGGAGAGGAAAACCACGAAGGGGGCAACGGCTCCATGTATCCATCCAAAGGATTATCTAGTTGACCACCAATACAATTTTAAATCTATTACTATAATTTTTATTATGAAATTAAATTTCTAATAGATAAATATTTGACTCGAGCAAAATAATTTCGCAAAGAATAAATTATGATTCTTAATCAAATTCAACTCATTAATGAACAGCCACAACAACTGGTCTGTATAGAAGAATAAAAATCCTGAGTGGAAAAAGTGGTAGTGCATATTTGTTTATACCATGTGAGCAATTCTTTATGTTAGCTACCATTTTAATTTTAAAAATCTATTTTTCAGTTTCTTTTTTGGAACAAAAAAATCGGATATACCGTAATTTTTGCAGTAAAAATTAACGTAAAACCACTGAGTCACTCTTATTAAACAAATATCCCTGTAAAAAATACGATGTACAATTTTGCAGTAAAAATAGATTTTATATGGTAAAATGGATTTAACGATAAAATTGATTTTACGAATGATGCACCCTAAGTGCCGGCGTTTTTATATTTAAACCGGAATTTTTTACAGTGTAGACTGAATCATCTTGTTTCTGACTGAATCATATATTCTAGACTTGTCTTGACTTGTCTTGACTGAATCATATATTCTAAAATAAAGAACTGATGCTATCACTTCTTTTTTAAAAAGATAAATTTTCCTTTAAAAATGTCGTTAGACACAAATGGTTAACATTGCATAAACATCAAATTTAAATACGATTACAATTAAAATTTAAAAATACAATGAAAGACTCTTTATCACCACAAAAAATTTCTGAATTCCTTACATAAAAACGAGTTTAAAATATAAATTTTGACTTTATAAGAACTTTGCATTTCAGTTTTTTTTTATTTATTTTTAAAATTTTTTTTTTTACGCCCTTGAACTGCCGCCCCGAGTATTCACACACCCTTGTAGCCACTTTATATAGTTTAAAATTATTGCTTTGTTTCAAAATTACGATCCCTAAACTGGCTTTTTTATTTTACCTTGCAAAAAATTTACGAAAAAGTTCTTAAATAATGGTTCAACATAATTATCTAAATAGTTTTATAGGTAAATCCATGAAAATACAAAAACCCAATTTATATGGATACTATTTTGTTACATTAAATGTTAATTAGGATTATTTTAAATGTTTTGTTATTTAGAATGAGATCACTTTTTTAATCAGCCATCTATCACAATATGGTAAAAGTAATTCGTCTTATTTTTTTATTTATTTATTTTTTTATTTTTGCTACGTCATATGCCTCTTTAAATTTCGCATGTTATGCATATTTATAGAAATGCAAATTCAGAAGTATGTTGCCAATTTCGAATACAGCCTTGAACTTTATATTTTTCTACCACAATGTATACTACGAAATCCGATATCTCAATTAATGTGAGTTGTGGGTTTGACAGAAATTTTAAAAGGAAAGGGGAAAAAAAACTGGAGAAACTTCTCGATTTAAATTTTTTACTCGTTTCCTCTCTTTACCTATTTATTACTTAGTATTTCATTATTAATAATGTCATTGTCCTTGAATCTTACTAAAAGTATACACCAAATTTTACTCATAAAAAAAAAATTCGAATATTTCTAAAAAAAATTTTAGCAAAATTTCTAAATTTATTTTTTTATTGTTAAATTATAGTGCGTTAAGAAAATTAAAAGTCAATATTGACGATGCGTTTTTTAAATGGGTTATTCAGAAATCAAAGCAAGAGATCAGTTTTTGACATTTTCTGATTTCAGTAAATGATAATGCATTATTAATGATGTTTAGTCCAAAAAATGTTCGAAGTGCTAGACAATACATAATTGCAACAAACCTGTTGGGCATGGTCATGAAGAATTGAAGAACATCTAAGAATTGAAGAGCTTAGGAGCAATATTGTTAAAGTCATTAATTATATCTAACTTTTCCTTAGCATTGTTTCAATCTAGGTACTTCACAAAGTTTCCGAAATTACTTCTAGCAAACAATTCAATGCTTTTACCTATTTTTTTACCTACATAGAAACCACGGTGGTTTTCATCAAAAACCTTATCTTGTCAGATTAGAAAATGTGGCTTATCATTATATTGACCAAAGTCCTTCCACTAAATTTTTAGAATATAAGAACCGGTTTTATTTTAAGTTCTCTTATAGAAAGGGTCAGTAGAAGTACAAATAAGATTTACTATAAGGTTTTATTAATTATAATTTACATTTTGCATAGAGAATAATTTACATAATATTCCATAGTGATAAAACTGACCTATAATTTGTATTATTTTTCCCTGTTTTGGTTATATCTATTAGCTTTAAATCTATTAGCTTTATTAAGCTTTTGATTCTATTGTATTTGCTTAGTAATAATCAAGTCACTCAGTCTGGTTAACAAAAATTATTATTTACTTTTTTGTATAAAGATTAATTAAGCAGAACTCAAATATTACTCATAAAATATCAATAATTATTCAAATTTTATTCTTTGACAGAAGGATTTAGATTAGAACAGTGTTTGGATCCCTGTGCTAGCTGGTCGATACGAATCTCGCACCTGGCTCCCAACGACCACAGTGCTGTAATAAAATATCCTCAGTGGTAAAAGGATCATGGGTTAGAGTCCCCTTGCAGTCAGACTGACCGTGGAATATTTTCGTGGTTTCCATCTCCATATAACGCAAATGCGGGTTAGTTCTATCGAAAAGTGCTCCACGAAGTCAAATTTCTCCCAATATTTGATCCAGGAGTCTTCTGGATTGAGTTCAAAATTGCGAGGGTGTCGAGGTGAAGATTAGTAGTCGTAAATCCAACATTGGGTCGTTTGTTCAACGACGGTTTTGAAATAAAATAAGACGAACGAATTTTTTTTATCTTTTTATCGTTAATATTCGTTAATATCGTTAATAATATCGTTAAATTAGATTTTATTTCCTTATTTTTTTAAAAAAAAATTTCGCAGCCCTGGAGCTTTGCTTAGTCCAGTACTGAATTCGTTTTTGGTGTATTTACTTAAAGTGAAAACGATTAAGATGAGCTGAATAATGGTTTTCTTTGGAATGAAAAACTAAAAAGAATTGGTATGAACATTCAAAATGGTTATTAAGGAAACATATTTATTTTGTATCAAATTTAGTCAATGTAGTTTGATTTGAAGAGCCCGATGGGAGATACGAATGCATTTTTTTTAAATGCATGTCTTTTTTATAATTTATTAATCATTATATTTTTATTAAAAAAATTATATATTCCTTTTTTTAGAAAGAGCCATTCATTTTTTATTAGTATTTCAGTTTGAATAGTTTTATAAAGGCAATTGAAATATTAAATAAATAATGGTTCATTGATTATATTTATATTTAATTAAAAGATTCAAAATCACTGGTTAAAAAATAATAAATAAAAAAAAAAGGCCCTAACTCTTAGAACCCCTTTAACTCTTCTATGGAAGCCTAAGGTACCACGTAACACTATTTGGGAAATCCAACTTAATAAATTTTCTTAATTTAATAAATTTTCCTTGACTTAATAAATTTTCAAACTAAAACTGACATAGTTTTTTAAGTTCATAAGGAGAAGAAAGTTCTGTTCAATTTTTTTTCTATATTTTCAATATATATTCAAATTTTATTGACAAAATTAATAAAAAACAAAGATAAAAACAAGCAAATAAGAATTCAACACATAAATTAAAATTGTTTATTTAACTGCAAAAATAAATAATATGTTTTTTTTTAACTTTAGTGAGTTACTTCAGATTCGGATTTTTTTTTAATGATTTTTCCCTCTTATTGTGGATTAATAAAGAGAATCTGGAGAATTCAAATCCTTAGGGATTCAAATCCTTAACCCGGAAGGAGCACGTGCAAGTAAAATAAGAAGCTAGACATAATTTTTCAATGATAAGTTCTAGAATTTTGATAGGATCGGAAGAACGAAAAATATGTGATGAAATAAGATTTTTTTTATGTTGAAATTTATACACTGAATGCGTCGTTTCTTTAAAAAGAATCTTAGGGTAGCAATTAAAAATTGAATCAAATATCAAGTTATTTAGAGTTCGTTCTTTCTACTTTTAAAATAAAATAAAGAATAGTAAGGTTTATAATATTTTATTAATGTTATTAGATCACATTTAAATACCTATTTGAAAAAATATTAAAATAAAGTAAACATTGCAATGTACAGTGGGTCATAAATGAATGACCGGATATTAATTACATAAATATATGAAAACATAAACAAATAAAATAACAATAATATATAAGCCACTGAATTATGTATTTTCTTTTCACCTGAATGGATTTTTCATATCAAGTATTTTAATGTTTTAAATACGTTTTTTTAAACAAATTATAATTAAAAGAAGATTTTATATCTAACCTCAATACCATAAAAATACGATTTTATGATCGAATGTCTATGATGCGGTATGATTTAAACCTGATACGGGATCTCAGCTAATATTTTCCCTTTAAATGCAAAAATAGTTTAGAGAAACTTAAGTTTATATTACAGATATATTTTCCTTATAGTTTTTATATTTATTAGTATTTTTGATTTTTAATAATCTACTTATATATTAATAATCTATTATACATATACTTATATATTAATATATATTAATTATCTATTTATATTCCATTTCAATTTGTGGAATATTTATAGAATAGGCCGACGCAGAATGTTTATTTAGTATCAAAGAATTTGCATTGATGCTTAAGTGTTTTGTTGATATTTTTAAATTATCAGGATTTACATTCGCTATTAAGATGTTTTAATTTTTTTTAAAATCACTTTAAGCGATTATTAAATATTGGAACAAAATGTAAAGCTTTTCAGAATTTTTACTTCACTGATACTTTTAAAAAATTTTCGAGCAGTGTTGAGTAACTTGCAGTTGAACATCGATAATCTATGCATTTAATCACAAATAATATTTATACGCGAATATATATATATAAAAAGAAATAATAATATTAAAAATGAAAAGAAATATTTGTTATTTAATTCCAGACAAAATAACACATATCAATGAAATAATTTTTTTTCTAAATATATTTCAAATTTAGTAATAAAATAATAAAATTATGAATAAATAGTAAATGCTTATCTGCTATGCCCATGTTTATTATTTATTTTGAAATACTAATGTTATTTTCTTAATTGTTTTCAACATGCAAAATATTAAAAATAAAAATGCTCAAAATAGAAATGTAAATTAAATAATAAGCGGAAATATATAGTTGATTCAAATTTTCCTTAGTTTAAAAAAAGAAAAAAAAAAAACTTTTAATACCAAAATTCAAAGACTCTTATTACCATCTTTATATATTTTTTGAAGCCAATTACATTTTTAATCCTGCATCATTGTTAATTGTTAGAACATTCATCGGTGAGAATATTTTCATTAAAATGACCTTTTTTTTATTTTCTGCAAATTTTTATGATTGTTATAAATCATTTCACGGTCTTTGTGGTAATAAAATCTTCGGCTTTAATGGAAATTGACTTATTTCATTTTGAATATACTAACGTTAGTATCTTTATTGTTTTAAACATGCAACATATTAAAAAAAAAAAATTACTCCAAGTAGGAATGTTAATTGTTAATTGTAAGAGCATTTATCGGTCAAGAATGTCGCTATTGAAATGCTCATTGATCTTTTATTTTTTCTGCGAATTTTCATGGTCGTAATAAGCGTTTCGTCCGTATTAGAAAACCATAGAAGAAAAGAAGGTAATGATACTAATAAAAGCGAAAAAGCAGTTGAAGGGATTTTTAAAATTTACTTTACGCATTGAAATAAATTTATTACTGTTTGATAGATGGCGACACTTGTCTTAAAAATATTAAATTTTTATAACTTATAGTGTTAAATATGAACAAGAGATGTCACTACTAACACAAATATATATTTTAAGTGCTTTACGTTTTACCTTTATGTTTATGTAGTGTTATGTTTTTGTTAAGTTTTTTTTTAATTGATTGCTTGAATGAGAATAATAAATACACATCTTTATACTCTGTTTTATAGGGTAAAAAGATTCAGTTAGATGTCACGATCCGTATATATAAATATACTATATTTTAGTCCACAATTTTTCCCGTACTTTTAATATCAAAATTTGATATGTTAAAATTCAAAATGTTCTTTTATGAGAAGTATTTTTCATATTAACTAATTGCACCTTGGACGATTTGATTTAAAATTATTATCAAAATACTACATTAACGATATCATGACTACTAATTGTATTAATTAATAAATTAGTCTTAAAGTATAAATTTAATATTTATAAATAGGCAATACGAAATATTAAATTTTAGTTCTATACAGAACTAAAATTTAATATTTCCATGAAGCAAAAAAAGAATAAATCCATGAAGCAAAAAAAAAATAAATAAATAAATAAATAAAATAAATAAATAAATAAATAAATAAATAAATAAAAAATAAAAAAAAAAAAAAATAAATAAATAATTGTTATTATTTACAATTGTAACATATCACTTCAAGAAATGCGTTGATTACTATTAACTATTACGTTATTTAACATTAAAAATGAAAACAAAAATTAAAATCATATATTAATTTTAAAACTCAATAACGTAATTTAATATTATTATGGGTGTAAATTAATATTTAACAATATAATATTTTGTTGTTGCAAAAACTTACGTTACTCTTAAATGGATACATTTTAAATTTTATGCGCATAAAACCTCAATTCTAAATAAGTAAACTTTGTTTTTTTTTTAAAGAAATATACTTATAAAAAAAAATTTAAAAATAGCTAATTTCATTTATCTATGATAATTGCATTTTGATATCCATGGGTAGCGGCCAGCAGGGGAACCGTGCCAGAGACCTTGTGTCCGATGGAGAATTCGAAGCTTTTCCGAAAATATATACACTCTCTTCACTTCTGCTTCATAAAATTTTTTCTTCTTACAAGTTGCATTTTTGCATTTTCATGACAAATTAAGGAATTGAAATATCGAGGGAAAAGGGTGTTCAGATCATTTTGCCAGTTAAAACATGAAGATGGTATCTCATAATGTTTTATCTCTTCTTTGTTTCATTCGTCAATCAAACAGGTTTCAACTTTTTTACTACTCACTTACTTCCATTTGTCAGGAACGATTTTTATTAGCCTAAAAATCAATTTGCTGAACAAATGAGTATACTTTTTGTTTCTATTTTTCTCGAGGAATCCAAAAATGTGTATTCAGGGTCGTGATTATGGGACACCCTGTATTTATTGTTATGCAAAATAAAAACCATATTTTTTTTTTTTTTTTTTTTTTTGTAAAAAAAATAATTTTTTTTAAGAGTTAAGCATGCTTGTATGCTTGACATTTTAGATTTTGCAATTTTCGATTTAGAAATTACCTTATTTCGAATATTTTTGAATGACCTTTGACCTTCAAGACTAAGGGCAATTGTGCGTATTTCTGTCATAATGGAAGTAGTAGAACAGTGAATAATGCTTAGTGCTGCGGATCACTCATTTCACAAAAATTATCGCCACATCTAAGTGAACGTGTTTTTCTTGAAATTCCTGTGAATCATTAGTGTTGACTTCCCCTAGAAAAAAAAATTGTTCATTTTTACGAATATAAGAAAAAAAAGAGCACCTGTTTAAAAATTTTACATGACTTGCCCGAATTTTAAAAAAAACTATCTCTTAATACCAGTTTTTGACATATTCACTGTGTGAATTCCATTAAAAATTTTAAATATACAATTTGTAATTTAAAACATTGCTACTAAGTTAAGTTATGAAAACAAGTAAAATTGTCTCATTTAAAAAAAAAATAAATAAAAAAAAATCTGAAGCAGGTCAATAATACCAACTACATATATTTTAAGCCACCAGGTGGTTGAAAAATCAAAAACTTTGCTGATTTTATTTATTTATTGTAATTAAAAGAATAATATAAGCATGACTCGTAAATTTACGAGTTCACCGTTTATCTTAAAGTTTAACTGCAATTTTATTTGCAGTTGGCAATTAAAATTCTCAGTTTCATGGACAAGGCAACTAAATTTAGTAAATGCCGCTGCACTTAAGAAACTTTTTTTTCCCAAAGTCGCATCACAAAACTTTTATTTTTTGAAAAGCTATTTTTTTATTGGATTATTTCTATTTATTAAAAATCGCGTCATACTTAATTTAAGCTATAATTTTGTATGATACTGTCATTCGAATTCGTAATGATAAATGATGATATATCTCCAGTTCATTGATGATTTATTCTATGAACATGATGATATTACTAATAATATAGGGGGGGGGGAAGGTACTATAACCACCATCTTAAATATATATATATATCTTTAGAATTCTGGTCAAAACTATATTAGAAAAAAGGGATGCACATTGGAGTTTGTAAATTATTATTTACCCGAGGGAAAATCACTATCGAAATTTGCGGAATCACGAGTGAGTAAAGCAGGATCAAAACCAATTTGATTTCCTGATAAAACTTAAGTATGATTTTAATTATCGCCTTTCAACTTCTCTTTATTTCTCACCGCAATCAGGCGATATAATATGTCTTCAGTCACCCGTTTCTCAGTTGTAATGCGTTAGATTTCGTTAGCGTTGTTGTTTGTTAATCGTTTAAATGCTAGTTGATGTTTCCTCTTCATTTTCAAAAAAAATATGCATTAAGGATGGTTAATTCTGTTTATAAAATATTTGCGTTTCAATAATTTTTCTAAAGACAGAGATGTAACGATCTATAAACATCATTTTCTATAATAAAATAAACGAAGAAAGTTCACCCACTTCAAAAGAATTTTACTTATGTTCATTCGTAATATAAAAAGTACTATTAAGTGAAATTAAAAATATAATAAAATTTTTAATAATAGATAATACTGTTCTATTATTAGGACACAGTTGACCTTAATCGATGATATTATTCAAAACACATTTTTTTCCCTAGATTTGTTAATGGGTATTTTATTCATTCATTTATTTTAAAATAGATAAAGGTAAATGTTTTAAAAAGTTTGAGATAAATGAAGGCAATGCGATAATTTGATCAAGGAGATTAAAAAATAAATGTAAATAATTCATTTTCTGATTATGTTTTTGTATTGACTGTAATAATGTACAATATTTCTTTTCTTTGTAATCATGTACAATATATTTTTTTGTTATTCTTTTAAAATATTTTTTTTTTTTATTTAGAGAAAAAAAACTTGACCTAGTCCGCTATGGTAAGACATTCTTTAGTTCTAGGAAGATAAATAAGTTGTAAGTATTAAAAAAATATAAAGATGGCAGCACTACTGCGTGTCTAGAAATTTTACTCAAATACATTCTTTTTTCGCCTTGAAAGGCGAACTCATACAAATAAGATGATAAGCATAATTTTAAATTCTGCTTTATTAAAGAAAAATTTCTCTGTAATACATCTAAAATGAAATTATTAATTGAAATTATATTATTTGTAATGAATTTTTGAACTTCCCCAGTAAATGTATTTTTGGTGCTAAAGAATTGTTATGATGCATTCAAACTGGGTCATTTTGGTTTTTTCAGTAGTTGGAAAAAGATGCCAAATTTCATGGTTTGCAACTCAATCGCCTATTCCTTGTAAATATTTAAGTATTTATCTTCACAAAAATAATAAAAGTTCATAAAATATATATTTTTTAAGTGGTTAAAACTACATTTTAAGCAAGGAAGGATTTTTTTTTTTTTATATTCTTTCTTTTACAGTTCCATAGCTACCATTTACTACTATTTCTGGTTAAGATTCTTTGTAGTGGCAGCGAAGTAACAATTGATTTTATAATTGTAAACAAGTATCATTACAACTAAGCGAGCACCTAATTTCTTTATAAAGTGTTATTATTTATATGATCATAAATTTTCCATAAGATTCTACTGCTATGCAGACCAGACAGTGACTAAATTGATTCTTTTTAGGAAATGTATTATGTTTGTAAAGGCACCTGGAAATAATATGCTGCAATTTATCAACATTTCTTATAAATTACATTAATTACATGTCACCAGACGCGAATGCAACACGAGTGTTACAAAGATAATTCGCTAGGATAATTCGCAAAGATAAGATGCAACATGAGTGTTACATCCTTGAAGATGATCCGAAGACATGCCATCACAATTTTGATCCTTTGCTGAAAGGAGTGCACCTTTGCTTCGGTAGCTCGATGACCTGTTAGCTTAGTCGAGTATTTTACTGTAGAACAGTTTTACGAAAACCAATACCGCACACCCTCGGTCCCTACGCAGACGGATCCAAGGGGTCACCCACCCGCACACTGACCGCAGCCAGTGATGCTTAACTTCGGTGAACGATCAGTCCACTGTGGAACCACTTTACAGTAGAACAATTTAACGAGGACCAGTACCGCACAGTAATGATTCCCACGTGTTCTCATCTAAGTGGTCAACCATCATATCACTGACCGCAGCCAGTGATACTTGACCTCGGTGTTGGAACCGTGTCTTAGCGATTACCCCCTTTCCGGTTGTTCTGAGTACACAAGTCCACACATGTAAGAGAATAAAAAAAAATTCTTTAAAAAAAATAAAAAAATAACGAAACAAAACATCTAGAGCCATCGTGTTATAATTTTTTTCGTTATTATTGTTGCTTACAAGCTAAACACAATATAGGCTAGATTTTAGTTCTCCCTTAATTTCTTTTGTAAATTATCGCAACTTGTCTGTTATGCTTCTTAGATTAAGTATATTTGTTTTAAGATATGTTAGTTTTCATAAGTGTTTAATAACTTTCTGCGTAAAATATCTGTTTTTAACAAGTTTAGAAAGAGTGAATAAAATATGCCTACTAAATCTGTTTAACAGGATTGCAAACAATTTTATTTATACAAAATTAACTATGCACATGACTTGAAAAGAAACTTGTTTTCACGGTCTTTAAGTTTCTAACTCGATTATTGGGATATTTCATATAAATATTGCTTTATATTAAGCAAAAATATCTTATTCCGTTATTAGCATAACATATTGCTTAATTTTAATTTGAAATTTGCGAATTAGATATTATATAACGAATTTGAATTCTCTGAATTTATTAGGATGTTGTGGGCTATTATCATAATTATCCGTTAAGTAACTTGTATTACTCGGGGAAACGTTTATAATCAGTTAGTTCGGGCATTTCGAAGTACAAAATGTTGTACTGTTTAATAGATTAAATTGAGAACAAGTTATCTAGAACATGTTAATACATTTATCCCATTATTGATTGAATTAGTACTTGTTAATAAGTTATCAAAATGTAAAAGTCTTTTAAAATGTAATCTCGAGGGAATATGAAAGAGGGATAAAAATGTACCCTGTGAATTAATTTTTGATATAATTTGAGGTTTTTTTTTGTCTGATTGAAAAACTAATTAATTACAACGTTCGTAAGGGAGGCTCAAGTGATAGAACGTTCTCCTCCCAATGATGTAGTACAGGTTCGAATCCGGTGGCGAATTCTGCTCCCGGCTCGCACTGACGACAGTCCTGACGTAAAATATCCTCAGTGGTAGACGGATTATGGCTTAGAGTGCCCTTTACGTCAGGCTAACTGTGGGAGGTTTTCGTGATTTTCCTTGCCAAGTAACGCAAATGCTGGTTAAATCCCTCAAAAAGTCCTCCATGACGGCTAGTTTGACCAAACGCTTGATCCACGAGTACCCTTGTCTTCTGGGCTGGGTTCGAAATTACCGAGCTGAACATTGATAGTCGTAAACTCAGAAGTGGGTCGGCTGCTCAACGCTGACTATAATATTATAATATTAAAATATTAGAGCCGCGGTGAATCAGAGGATAGAGCATTCGCCTCCCAATGAGGTGACCCTGGTTCAAATCTCAGCTGTGGTTGGTTGATACCAATTCATGGCTCGCACTGACCACAGTCCCTACGCAAAATATCCTCAGTGGTTGACGGATCATGGGTTAGAATCTCCCTGCTGTTGGATGGTGCGGAGGTTTTCGTAGTTTTCCTCTCCATGTAACGCAAATGAGTTCCATCAAAAAGTCTCCCACGAAGGCTAGTTTGTCTCAAGGGATTTCCTTGTCTTCTGGATTGGGTTCAAAATTACAAGGCAATGGAGTTGAACATTGATAGTCGTTAACTCAGAATTGGCTCACTTGCTCTACGTCGCTTATAAAATGAAATAAAATTACAACGTTTGATTGGTACGGCCATTAACCTTCTGACGATAATGCACGTAAAAGTTCACCTTCTCATTTAATGTTTTATTCTCTCAAAACATAACTATTTCTCTCTTGGATTTGTTAAAAAAAGTTGTATTAGGAACAAAAATTTTCAATTTCCAATCTTGAAAGTGCTTGAGGGTTTAAACAGATGCCTTGCTAGCTATTTTTCCCACAATGCAGTTTGTAATATATTTTACAAAGATATTCTATTAAAATATAATTATAATATAAATATATTTATATTATGCATTGGAAAGCACGGCGACGAGCGGGAAAACTTCCCTCATGCCCTTAATTTAGGGGTCGGGTTTACTCCAATACCTTAATCTTATGCATTGGAAGGCTAAAACAGCGGTCGTTGAGGTCGTTAGTAAAAAAAATTGTTTATGTCCACGGAAGATTTAAGAAATGAGAATAAGAATTCTTTCTTTGGTCGGTTAGTCAAATTTCCAGTCTTCCCACAGATTTGAAGGTGCGAAGTCACACTGATTGATTACTCTGGGAATTAAATTTTTTTTTTTCGTTTCCTCTTGCATGAGATTTCTTTAACGAATCTTGGAAATTTACAAGTCACTGGTTTCAAATCTGCAATTGTTTTTTTC
This sequence comes from Parasteatoda lunata, assembly GCA_949128135.1. NCBI lineage: Eukaryota > Metazoa > Arthropoda > Arachnida > Araneae > Theridiidae > Parasteatoda > Parasteatoda lunata. The sequence continues at coordinate 47,174,138 of OX421980.1, forward strand.
TCACCAAGCTACAGTTTTTTTTTTTTTTAAATGACATATTTTTTTTAAAATCTTTTGTCGAAATTTAAAAACTGTTTATGTAACCGGGGGTCGCATTAATGTTGTGACAAACTTCTAGGGGAGTCAAGGCACGGTATCAGGATTAAAATTGAATAGGAGCCCGTGCCCGGAAATGTCGTCATACTCCTATAGGGGCGCTTCTTTATTATGGATTTTTTTTTTTTGCCTGCTTCTGAAATGGTCATAATAGAGAAACGCCCTTTGCCGCTTACGACGACATTTCAGGGAATGAGCTTTCATGCAATTTTAATCCTGATGATATGCCCTAACTCCCAGAGAAGTTTCTCGCATGTTGTGACCATTTATGTGACCGCCTGTTATAAATAACGTTTTTAAGCTTGTAAATTTTGACAAAAATGGATTGAAAATGTCATTAAAAAATCTGAGGTTTAGGAGCAAACTAATTTTAGATTTAAAATCGTTAAAACCCAAATTAGGTAAAATCAAGTATTTATATAAATGCTACAATTTTTGTTTCCCATTGTAATCAATGAACTACATTTATAGTTAATTTATTGTACATTACAGTTAATATATGACAAATAGAAGTCAGTAAATTAAGTAAAAAATTTGTTCCTCGGCGTGATTATAACTTTTACTATCTTTAATTGTATCATCATTTGAGACTTTTCTTTATCATCAGTAGTTGCCATCTCAGTTAAAAAATTCATTGAAAATGCACTGTGTGTTTATTTAAGAACTTGTCACATTGAATGATTTTTTTAATTAGTAAATCATAAAACAAAAATAATTGAATAATATAACATTTTGTTCAAAAGGAGACATTTAAAAATCTACTCCAATCAGTTTTGGAAATTTTCCCCTTTTCCAAAAATGGGGGCAATGGTCAGTGAGATAAACTATTTTCTTTTTGGTAACCCTTGATGATCATAAGTTTAGCGAACAATAAGCTAGATAGCACTAGCGTTTAGTATAGTCTTTTACCAATCAACTTGCCTTTCTTTAGGTTAACTCGAAGTAGCACAATAGCTTTTACCGGGGCCGGGATAGCCTGGTCGGTAGAGCGCTGGACCCATGTCCAAGAGGTCGTGGGTTCGATCCTCGCCGGCCGAAGACTCCCCGTGTAGTAAATTGTGACTGATGCACGTTAAATCTGTCGAGTCTCAAAGTCCTCCATCTCCCTATAACAAATCAAAACCTCTGGGGGTACTGAAAAATTTTTCAATTCGCTTAAAATCTTCTCGAGGTAGAGCGAAAGGTAAAATTAACATTAAGAGGTCCAAACTTTAGACAACTCTGCTGACCAAACTATTGGGACCATATTTCCCTGATTGTGGCTACCCCCTACATTATGTGGGTCAGAAATCCGAATCCTTCCAAAAAAATTTATGTTTATTCAGAGAAAGTACGGTTTTTGTGTCTGATTTCGTAACTTAAAACATCGTATGTACTAATTAGCATGTTTGAGGTCCCCACCCTCGAACCGATATTTTTTTTAAAAATAAATTAATATAACTACATTATTTTACATTAATTTCAAAAAATACCCAATTTTTAGCTAAGGATATTATGTAATTAATTATTAAATTAGAAGCATATTTTCTAAGCACTTTCATCTGAGGTTTATTTATCAAAATAATCGATTGTTTTTAGCCTACTTAAAAAAACTAAATATATCTCCTAAATTTAGAGAGGTGCATCTAAAATCAGTGAACTTAAACAGTTAAATCTCCATTCCATGTTAAAATAATTTTCGTACCACCAACTAAAAGATTGAATGATAAAAAAAGTAATACAAACGACGCAATTCAATCTCGTTTCCTCTTAAGAGCAAAACCACAATTTGTAATCTTCGCTAACAAATTGAGAATTGCGTTCCATTTTTTTTTTCTATTTCATTTCAGCGAAACAAACAAAAGAAAAAAGACATAAATTACTCGTCATTTTTAAAGTGCTTTGTTGGTTTCTCAATTCCAGAGATAGCATTCCGAGACAAATCTTAATTCAACCAAGCTTCTGATGTACTGGATTGGTGACAATTAACTTATTTGACAACTGCCACGTCTTTCTTTATTTAGCGGTCTCATAAAGTAATTAATATCTCTTTCTGTGACTTTTAACATTCCAAGCAAAATGACGACTGCCTTCAAAGTTAGTTAAAAATAATATCATTAAAACAAAAGCTAAGGTAGTTGCTTTGGACCATTGCTTCTTGACATTTAGTGCCTTCTTGTAATTGTATGTCTACCCCGTAAAGTTGCTTATTTATTTTCTTTCTCTTACTTCATTCATAGATAACTCTTTAAATAGCTCAGGGTAGGTTGCAAGCATTTTATCTTAAGAGTTGTCACTTAGTTTCTTTATTTGCGAAGGGTGAAAAGTTATAAATCACTTCACAAATATAAGTGTCCCTGGAATCTACTTTTTATAAGTGACAAGACAGGGATTCCATCAAGGAAAATAAGCGGAAAAGCAGATTTGCAGCTTGAATTCTTTTTCGTTAAAAATTAACAAATGACTACGATATAGAAGCGTGAAAAATTGAAGTAAAATTTGACTTTAAGATAAGCAAAATTTCTTAGTCTATTGTATCTTTTAGGGTTACGAAGTAGTGCTCGGACGTTAAAATTTGGGCGCTAAGTCTTCCCTACATGTAGCAAGTGCAATTTGGAACAAACTTCCCCCGAAAACATCCTCGATTATCTGGAATTTTACTTAGAGGACATTCTTAAGCGATCAATTTTGGTGTGTGACTTTGCCAGAGCGTTAGGACTCAAGTATTTGATATAGTTGAGACTATATTGTGAAGGATTGAAAACAACAACGAGTTAATTTCATACATGTTTTGAATCAGAAAAATCTAATAAAAAAACTTTTGGAAATATTAAAATTTTTTTTTTTTGAAATTTTGAAAAAAAAATATTAAAATATACGAATAATAAAAGTTGAAAATGTAGAAAAATATTACTCAATTGAGATTGGGAAAAGATTGAATGGTGCAAAAAAAGCAATTTATTTTCTATTCAAAAATATTACAAGCTATATTCCGATATATTATTGATAATTCAAAAAAAAAAAAAAAAAAAAAAAAAAAAAAAAAAAAAAAAAAGACTGCCGCAGTTTTCTTCAATTTGCATTGTAAGAAAAAAATCTAAAGTTATATTTACTTAGTTTTTACTTACATAACTTTTTTCTCAAAGTAACACATAAGCAATCTTGTTATTTTTTGAAATTAAAACTTTCAAATTTTGTTCTGTTCGAATAATTTAATACTTTCACCTCTTAGTACTTCCATAAATTTATTGATGGAAACTAAAAATCCTATTTCTGTAACAAATAAAATTTTGTGAAATGTTTTGTCTTTTTTTTTTCTTCCCAAAATTTTTCTGCTTCATCTTATCACAAATGCTTTTTGAATTCTGAGCAAATAAGTGAAGAGAAGGATCCACTTATAATAAATCCTCTCTTTCTGGCAGAAGTCACGTAAGAGAATAAAAATAATAAAAACAAAATACTTCGCCAAATAAGAACGGGAAAAAAAATTTGATTCATACTTTATATTTTCTTTCGAGCATTAAGTGTCGCCTAAAGCGCAGATGGAAAGAAACACAAGTAAACAGTTTTAAAATAAGGTTTATTTTGTTCATTCAAAATAAAAGTGGTATTAAGTGTGCAGTTTTGGGGAGGAAGATGAAATTTCGAATACGAATTTGTACCGGCCGGTCTCTATGATAAGTTGTATTGTTACATTTATGAAAAAAGGAGAAGTTTTTTTTTTTTTTTTTTTTTTTTTTTTTTTTTAACCCTTCTGACTGGTCATGTAAAAAATTGAATTTGAAAATATTGTTGTCAAGAAACGAATTATGTAACTAAGTTTTTTTTTCCTTTTTTCTTTTTGACTCATATATTTATGGTGCAACTTATTAAGAGGTCCCCTTGCATAGCAATTTTTCGTAAAGAATGCTAACATTGTATGGATAAATAACTTGAGGATTTTTCCCTTCATTTTTGCCTTGTATAATTGTTTTTTTTAGAAATATTTTAACATTTTTTTTTAAAAATTGCCATAAAGTGAACAAATATATTGGGCTTAACCCTTTGACACAGATTGAAAACCGTTGTCCCCTTTCGGTATTTTTTTTCTCTGACTCGTTAATAACAAGCAAAAAAATATTTTGGTGCTTTTTAATTATTAAAAATAAAAAACAGTCTAATAGTTGCTGAAAATATCCGTTAGATGAGCGTAAAAAAGAAGTTTGAATTTTTTTTTTAAAAATTCATATTCAAAGATTTATAATTAATTAAAGAAATATCAATGATTAATAAGTGTTTCTTTTAAATCTAAATAGTCGCAAATAAGGTTCAAACATAAAAAAAAAATATTGTTTAGAAGTGAGTCGTATTTGGAAGATTTTATCTTTTATGCAGAAAAAAAAGCACCGATGTTTATGCTGTATTTCATAACCATATACATTATTAAAATGTTAAATATTATATTTTTCACCCATTATGGCCTAAAAATGAGAAAATAATGAAAAAAAGTATGAAAAATAGGTTTAATAAAAATTCTTCGTAAAAGGGATAAATATTTTAGAACAAATTTAGAAAATAATAAAACAGTGCACAATTAGTGCTTTTCAATTCTTCTTTTGTTTGTGCCTTTCAATTCTTTTTTCTTGACATCCTTTCTGTTTTTTTTACACATTGGTTTTTCCACAGTTTAGTTTCGTTTGCTTTAATATATCTAATACCGTATTTTTTTTTCTTTTTCAACTTGAATTTGGTGCAGTTTATTCGCACACTGCACTGCTATTGGGCAACTAATCCATTTTATAATTTATTTTTATACCCAGTGTTGAGTAGCTGATCCAATTCTGAGTTTACTACTATCAATATTAAACTCCGTAGTCTTGATTTTTAACCCAACCCAGAAGACAAGGGGGGCTTCTGGAAGAGCATTGAGGAAAAGAGCCTTCGTGGAGGACTTTTTGTTGGAGCAAATTTGCGTTTATGGAGAAGAAAACCACAAAACTTCTTACGATAAATCCTACGGCTAAAGGATTCTAACCAATGATCCATCAACCAGTGAGGATATTTTAAATCAGTGAGAGCTCGTAGCAGAATTCTTATCAACCAGCCACCTCTGGGATGCGAACCTTGATCATCTCATTAGGAGGCGTACGCTCTATTCCCTGAGGCACCGGGGTTAGAAATGTATCCTTTAATGCATTACTTTTTTTAAAAAATGGTTTGTATATAAATAAATATCAATACATCAACTGCGAAAATTGCTGTAAAAAACTTGGTTTGTTTTTCTTTTCTAAGTTGACAAATCAACAAAATTAATGGGCACAATGCAAATCAAAACACGGCTTCAAAACGAAAAAAAAAAAAATAATAATAATTGGAAGTAAAAATCTGTCACGTTATCAACTGAACTCGAGAAACTTGCTGGCTTTTTATACAATTAAAAATAAAAATAATAATAATAAAAAAAAAAAATAAATAAAAAAAAACAATCCTGTGAGCTCTTTATGCAATTTTAGATACTTGCCTGAAAAAGGACTACGGGTACTGAATACATTCAACCATCATCAGAAAATATAACCTTAAATATACTTTAATATTACCAAAAGAAATGTTTTTCAGGATAATAAAGCATATTTAGGTCTACATTTTCTGAATAAATTTTTAATTTAAATATTTTACTTTTGTTTCCGAGTTAAAAAGTATTTTATAATAAAACTCAATAAAAAAAATTTTGTTCTAAAAATTATTGCACGAATGACGAAAATAATTTCTAAAAAATCTCTCCAAGTAAGTAAACGAAAAACATTAAATTGCGAGGAGGTCAAACAACCCATATATCATAATGAAAAGAATAATTTTGCAAAAAGTACATTTCATCAATAATTTATTTCCAAATTATAACAATTCCGTTGCTTTTCCAGTTTCTTGAAATGAATACGAATTCAGACTAAAACGTCAGTGGAATTTGTAAACACGAGTTTTGGCTTGGCGCCGAGAATACAAAAATGTAACGCCAGAAAACATAGCCACTAATTCTTACTTTAGGTTTGAAAGATTTGAAACCTTGGATTGTACACGCCTGGCTACTTATTAAATTTCCCTCAACGCGAAATTAAATTCTTGGATGTTATTCAGAAAGGATGACAACCCTCCCCCAGACGAAATCCGTAAGTTTCTCCTCTTTCTATCACTAAAATAGTAGGGTGGGGCATTCTGCCAAAATAGTTTGGGGGAGTATTCAAAATAGGTGTTCTTGTTGGAAGAAATGCTTTTTTAAATGTCTTTGGGTGCCTCACCTCATACTGCAAAATGTTTCTTTCTTGTAACTGCTTTTACATGTGCCTGCAATATGTGGGTGTCAACAGTAAGCAGGGTCAACGATTACTTATGTTTTTATGACGTCATGTGGAAAGGTCATTTGCTTTGTTGAGATTTTGGGCTGTGGATTTAGTTTTTATTTATAAATCTCCCCAACTTCGCCTTTTTTTTTTGAAATTTATTAAATTTAAGAACAAAAAAGTGGTTAAAAAGTAAAATCAGTTTTTTTTTCTTCCTCTTTTTGGTGTAAATAACAGCCTAATATTTGTATTGAAAAATTATTTAAAACAGTAAAAAAATAAAGACGTTTTTAGCTATTTCCTATCAAAGAATTTTAAATTTAAAGGAAATACATATGAGTGCCAAACAAACGTAAAAACTATTTTTGTATTAATGTCAAGCGGGGACGCTGAATTTTAGCATATTTTAATATCTTTGAAATACATTATCTACCACTTATTGCTGTTTTTCCAGGTCATAACAACCCTGTTAAATACCTAGAATGAATCGAATTTTTTTTATATCAAGTAGATATTAAAACTTGTGCTTGGTGTAGTATAGCCGAATTCGGCTTTTGCCATTGAACACCATTTTCAACAAATCAACCATTAAATAAATAATCCCAAGAAAATAAAGCAGTAGGATATTACTTGATTGAAAACTTAAGTCTCTTCAAAAATATTCAAATTGGAAATAGCAGACGTTCACTTCTGGCAAGTCTAGAAAATTGGTGCTTGTTTATGAGCGCTTGAAACTCGTCAACTGTTATTTCCAATTTGAATATTTTTTGAAGCGAAGATAGTTTTTAATTAAGTAAATCAATAATTAGTTTAGGTATTCTATGTATTTTATCATAGATATCAAAGATCTGCTGATACTTAACGAATCGAACTATTATTATAGGCAGGTATAGATAAATGTCATTTAGCTTGAATTTTTAGTTACAGCCGTTTAGTTTTTAATTAATACTACCGAAATAATGCACTTTTTTGTTAGAAGTTATTCTGTATTTGTTCTGAAGTTTGATATTTAAAAACTTGAATGACTTTCACATAAACATAAATTAACTAAAGGTACAATAATATTCTAATAAGACAAAAATATAAGTTGTTTTAACGCCCATATCAATGAGCGGTGTAGCAATACGACTACACAATGACATTCACAAACATAAATGCACTAATGGTACAATATTCTAATAAAACAAAAATAAGTCGTTTTGTTACAACGCCCAATTCAATGAGCGGTGTAGCAATACGACTACACAATGGCATTCATAAACATAAATGCACTAATGGTACAATATTCTAATAAAACAAAAAGAAGTCGTTTTGTTACAACGCCCATTTCAATGAGCGGTGTAGCAATACGACTACACAATAACATTCATAAACATAAATGCACTGATGGTACAATATTCTAATAAAAACAAAAGAAGTCGATTTGTTGCAACGCCCATTTCAATGAGCGGTGTTGCAATACTACTACACAATGACATTCATAAACATAAATGCACTAATGGTACAATATTCTAATAAAAACAAAAGAAGTCGTTTTGTTGCAACGCCCATTTCAATGAGCGGTGTAGCAATACGACTACACAATGACATTCATAAACATAAATGCACTAATGGTACAATATTCTAATAAAAACAAAAGAAATCGTTTTGTTGCAACGCCCATTTCAATGAGCGGTGTAGCAATACGACTATACAATGACATTCATAAACATAAATGCTCTAATGGTACAATATACTAATAAAACAAAAATAAGTCGTTTTGTTACAACGCCCATTTCAATGAGCGGTGTAGCAATACGACTACACAATGACATTCATAAACATAAATGCACTAATGGTACAATATTCTAATAAAATAAAAAGAAGTCGTTTTGCTACAACGCCCATTTCAATGAATGGTGTAGTACGACTCCACGATGTACATCAAAATTTCAATCGTGCTATATAAAGCTACATTTTTCTTTTTTTTTAATAGAAATAATGTGATTTTTTCTTCTTTTTTTTTGTAAATAGTTACTAAATTAATTTTGATGAATTTGTGATATTCAACCAGAAGAAAAAATAATAGCACAATTCTTTTCACAATCTTAATAGTTTGATTACAGAGTGTTGATTAGCCGAATCAACGTTACACTCTCTTTTAGAAAATGTTCTGTAAGTATTCGCTCTTCTAAAGAAGATAATAACGTTTTTAAGCACCGACTAGTAGCTCTCAGCTCATTTTGAATCGCTTTTGATCTAGTTTATGGGTAAAGAAATATCCATTTGGGGCGCTTTTGCTATTCGTTTATAAGACTGTATCGGTTAAGAAAGACAATAAAATAAAACATGAATCGGGGCTTTTGTGGTTCAGGTGTTCTAACCATTTGAGGGACCATAAGCATCGGTTTAACCATGAATAATTTATAGTTTTATGCACTATAAAACGTAAATTTAAGTAAGATTTTCCAAATATCCACTTTCCAAATTCCTAGTATTTGACTTTCGAGCTGTCTCAATATTTTAGCTGGGTTCAGACTTACCAGTATACAGAGGGGAAAATTACATATAATTGGAATATATATATATATATATATATATATATATATATATATATATATATATATATATATATATATATATATATATATATATATATATATAATTCAAAAATTATATATGTATATATATTTGTAACTTCCTTATGACCGCAGCAGCTTTGTTTAAATAATAATAAAAAATATGCGCATTATCAACTGAATTTTAAATCTTATCTTGATTTGATTATTTAGCGAAAGTTTACAGTAAACTAGTTAAATGATATTAAAGAGAAATAGAAATGTTGTTTTTTAAAATTTTTAGAACTATTCTATATTAAATGGAATAAAAGGATTCATATCTTTGTTCAACTTATTAATTATTGACTTTCCTACCATAAAATATCACTTATGATATTTATGATAAGAGTTGAGCGCTTCGCAAATTTTGAGAATCGTAATAATATCCACCTACACTTAAAGTTATTCTTTTTTTTCCAAAACTAGAATTCATTTAGAAAAGTTTATGTTTGATTTTGCACTACTAGAGGGCGGCACATACACAAACCTTCCTAACCTTACAAACCTTTCTAAAACTATATTTTTCTTTCAGTAATGGATATCAATATAAGAATTCGCTAAATGAAAAAAGAAAAAAAAATAATTATAAAAAGAAATTTCCAAAAACTGAATGGAAAAAAAAAAAAAAAACAGAACACAAATATTGTTTCAAATACAAAAAAGAAAAAAAGGTTTTAAACCATTGATAAAAAATTATTGTTAATGTGTTTTAATTTTTTGACGTGAACAATAAAACTTTTTTAAAATAAAACATCATTTGTTACTATTTCAGATATCAAATTTGTTTGATAAAAAGACTCTAATAAGTAAAATTTTTGAATAAAACTTAAAATTATAAATCTATAACATATAAGACTAAATAAAGAAAAATTATAATAACTATTTGTACAAAACTAATTATTATAAAAAAACAAAATTTTTTAGTTTCATTTATTGGAATACTTTTTCGATAACTGCAATATATTTATATTTCTTTATAAAATTTTTATCACAAAATTAGTTTAAAAGTATCAAAGGTTTCAAAGATAATTCCAAATGGGAATTCAGGAGGGAGATGATTGGTGCCGTATGACTTCATTGCATTATTTTTTTTAATATTTTTATTTTATTATAATTCTTTTTAAAAATGTAATATTATAAATCTCATTTGCCCAAAGATAATTTTGAATAATAATTTATTATTTATTTTTATTTTATTAAATGATAGTTGAAAAATTTTTGAATTATAGGTTATACGAAACTTTTAATATTTTGAGAAATTTTTAAATATTAAATTTTTTTAAAATTTTGTAACTCATAAAAATTGTGACTCTTAAATCAATTCTAAATTTTTCGACCAATAATGTATATAATAATTTATATAATTATTATAAATTATATTATAAATTATAAAAAGTATAACAATAATTATAAGTATAATAGTAATTAAAAATTATATTAATAGAAATTTTATTTACATAAACGATTTCTATAATTATGTGCTTAAATTTTTCATTTTATAAAAAAATTCCCAAGATATAAAGAAATACATAAAAGTGAAAGTAAATTTAAAAGCCAAATGTTTACATCTTCTCTGGCTAAACAATTTTAACATTAATTTTCAGATTAAGAAAAAAAAATTATTTTCAGACGAAGTACGTTAATGTGTCTAATTTCTTCATCAAATAATTGTCGGTACTAATTAATTAGTTTATTTACGATCAACCTTTCAAATCATTAAGACCGGCACATAGAACGTGAAAATCCAATCATTCGAGCAAAAGGTATTCAGACGCACGTTGTACTCCCCTGATTCAAGTTATGAATGAGTCGTATTTTATAATAAACTTAGTTTGAATGACTTTCGAGAGTGACTTATAATCAGTTATCAGTTTCTTATCAGTAATCAGTATAATATCAATGTTCAGATGAGTTTATAACAGATCTCGATAGAAGATGTCCGTTAACTTTTATAAAGAGTTATCACTTTTTAATGCTAGTAATTTATTTATTAATTACACTGATCAAAAATTTTTTGGTTGTATTTATAAAAATACTTGATCCTGCGTAACTGGGGTGTGGAAATTTCAAATCGGAAATTTGTTTTAGTCCCAAATTTACAGATTCTTTTAAAAGGCAATTTTAGTCTATTTTTTGTCGAAATGTGCAAGTTTAAAAACGTTATATACAACAGGAGATCGTATAAATGTTGCGAAAAAATTCTATGGGAGTTAGGACGCATTATAAGGATTAAAACTGCATAGGAAACCAAGCCTGGAAATATCGTCTTACGCGACTAGGGGCGCTTCCCTATTATGACCTGTTAAGAAGTACATTTAAACATTTCTGGCCATGCGTTTCTATGAAATTTTAATCTTAATGATGTGCCCTAGCTACTCTTGAAGTTTTTCGCTACATTTAGTGACTCCTTCTGTTACATATATCGTTTTTAAACTGATATATTTCGACAAAAAATAAATTAAAAATGTCATTAAAAAACTGTAGATTGGTGAGAGATAACAATTGCAGATTTGAAACCAGTGATATGAAAACATCCAAGATCCGTTGAAAAATCTCACGCAAAAAAAAAAAAAAAAGTAAACTTGATCCCCAGTGTTATTGATTTATTTTTTTAAATATTAATTAATTAATTACTTTTTAAATTATTTATTTATTCTTTGCAGTGTTTGGTTATACTTAAATTTGAAGTTTCGCAGAAACGATTCTAATTAGAGAGAAAGCGTAAGTTTTTTTTTTTTTTATTAAAAATAATTGTGCTAAATTTTTTTATTGCTATTCTTTACGTGATTATTACAGTAATTTAAGATGAATAAATGCAATTTAAAAAATAATTCTAATAAAAATAAATATCTGTAACAACTACTTAAGTTTGAAACAGTAAAACAGCTGAATACGCAAGTGCATGAAATGCAAGAATTTCGCCGTAACAGTTAAGATAATATACTGATACAACACCAGTAAATTTACAAAAAAAGTAATATATACCATAAACAGTCAGTTTATTTTAAGCAACTAAACTGCGTCTTCATGATTTAAAATAACAAGTCGTTAAACGGAACAAATCTCAGCGGTTGAACCGTTACTTTTTATCGAATGTTAGTAACTTACGAGAACATTATGCAGGCAACTTTCTTCTCCTGCTTATTACCATGAGTTGGAATAAAAAAGAAATAGGGTGAGGGAAAAAGGCCATTTGTTAAAAATAATGTCACGAGTTTCGAAGGCACATACAGATCAAGATACACTGTTCTCTGTGGCTAAAATCATAGCCATACCTCCCACACGCTATAAATCTCTAACGTAAAGGCATCTCGTATTTTATCTGTCCCTTTTTTTTTTTTTTTACTCTTATCCAATTTCCAGAATTGTGCAAGACTGAAGATATTTGACATCAGTTGGTGTCTAAAAGAAACCATATTTTTTTGTTCTAAAATTACTGTTTTGTATAAACATTTTCACAACGAACAATAAAAGGAAAAAAATTAATAGTATTACCAGTATTCATAGTATTTAACTAAGAATTAATTTTTGACATATATCATATATTGTTTAATGAAATAAAATATCAACTTGATATTTTGTGATCTTTGCAAAGATGTCAAACGTTAAAGGCATCTCGTATGTTATCAGCCTTCTTTTCTTCACTTTTATTCAATTTCCTGAATTACGTAAGACTGAAGCTATTGACGTCAGTTTGTGTCTAAAAGGAACCATATTTTTCATACTCTGATACTACTGTTTTGTATAAACATAATAAAATGAAATATCAGCTTGATATTTTGTGATCTTTGCAGCCCAAAAGATATCAAACGTAAGGTCATCCCGTATTTTATCAGTTTTCAATTAATTTTAACCTTTATTAAATTTCAAGAATTGTATAAGACTGAAGCTATTGACATCAGTTGGTGTCTAAAAGGAACCATATTTTTTATGCTGCAAGCTTACTATTTTGCATAAACATTTTCACAACGAGCAATAAAAGAAAAAAATAATTAGCATTACCAGTATTAACGATGGATTAATTTCTTACATATATCAGATATTGTTCAATAAAATAAAATACCAGCTTAATATTTTGTTATCTTTGCAGCACAAAAGATCTCAAACGCAAGTTCATCTCGTATTTAATCAGTCTTCTTTATTTTATTGTTTTACTTTTATTCAATTTCCAGAATTATGTATGACTACAGCTATTGACATTAGTTGGTGTCCAAAAAGAACCATATTTTTCTATTCTCTAAAATTACTGTTTTGTACAAACATAATAAAATGAATTATCAGCTTAATATTTTGAGATCTTTGCAGCACAAAAGACATCAAAAACCTTTTGAAATATTTGTAGTTCATTATAAACTATAAAATAATATATATTTTTGACGTTTTAAGACATTCCTGCATGAATGATGACAAAAATATTTTTTGTATATGCTTTCTAAAACATTTGTATCATACTCAAAACATACCGGTTAATATCTTATTAAATAATCAGTTTAATGGTCACTGCACGACTGATGAGAGAAATTCTTCTTATATGTCATATTTAAAATAAACAAAAACATTTCAAACCCTACTAGGAACGATTTAATTTAGTCCCTAAACTTAAAAATCTCCTATTTGTTTGGCTTACATATACATTGAAACCTTCTATTGCTAGTTTTAAGAGATCTGAAAGATCAAAATATCTCCAAAAATAGCAACTCTATGACATCGCATTTTTTTTCATTCACTACAATAGTGGGTTTGAATGACGTAACGTGAAAAATCTCCTATTTATAAAATATCAATTTATTACCTATTTTAAAGAAAAACATAATAGTTTGAAGGTAGATTGTTTTAGCTACAGCCCCGGTAAGACGTTTATCCTTTCTATTCTTTTAAAGTTTGCTGATTCTTCAGATTATCGCGATTTTATATAAATAAATAAATTGATCTAAAATATATGTTTCAAAGCTCAAAAACGACATCGTTTTGAGAAATTCTGTCATATCCCCTTTTTCAGGTTTAGAAAAAGTGAACATTACCCAAATTCTTTTCGTCTTTGGTTTACCAACTCCAAGATATCACCATCAAGAATGTTTAAAAGCTTTGGTAGGCTATGCTTCAAGGTTTTTTTTTTACGAGAAATTTCACAGTCACAAGATTTCCTTTTTGCAAGTACAGAGATCTTTCATCAATTTTAATGTTTTGTTCCATTTCCATCGTTTATTAATTTTTATCAGAACTGGTTAAATCATAAGTAGAAATTTAAGTTTTTTGATTTGCCTCATGCTCGAGTCTGTAAATCAAAATATCGTTTAGACACTTAGTGACAGTAAGTGAGAGGTTAAAAAAGTAACTTAAATTTCCCTATGAACCATCCCCCCCCCCCAAAAAAAAACATTAAAATTATGGTATAAAAATTCCACAATAGTATCCCACCGCATTATCCTTATTACACAATAGAAATATAGTTAACACAATTGAAAAAATATGATTAACTTACATGCTATTACTATGTGCTTCATGGATCAAAATTTCTTAGGTACTCAAGTTGCTTGCTCAACGCTTACTTTACAAATTATTTTCTCACTGATAAAATATCACCAAATTGAACACTATTGCCTCAATTTTTTCAACATCGTAACTAAGAACCCTGATTTTTTTTACAGAGCACTCAAAAGCATATGAATAACCACTCTTTGTCACCCAAACTTTTTCGAGGTTGGGCAAAATGACTCCACTTGAGGGTAAAAAATTTTCTTTTCATTAATAGATCATTGAAGCATAAGTATTTATGACTATGTAAGTATTTCACATAAGCTAATAAAGAACTAGCACATATTAAATTAATACTTTTAATTTTACTAGTTTTCTTTAAAAAAAAATAGCCAAGTTGACTGGTTTATTATGTCTCAGTAACAACATTAATTTTATTTTATGCAGCATTCTATTTTATTTATCGAGGGAAGAAACCCAATTCTTTTAGAGTTGCATGTTGCTTATAAAAAAAAAAAAAAAAATAAAAAAAAGTTGTATGATATTTTACACAACACACATATAGCATTACATTTTTACGAGATGTTTAATTATTAGATAAAGATATATTTTTTTCTAATACCCCTGTTTTATTTACTCTAAAAGTTGAAATTTTTGAATGAACATTTCTATTGGGGATTTTTTTTTTCCTCTTTAAGACAAAGATAGTACAGTTCTACAATGATTCCCAAACATAAAGAACTATTTCCTATAAACTTTTATCTTCTTGGCAATCATTAATTAATCGTAAATAGACCGGAATTCCCTTAGATCTCAACCAAAAGAGGAGACTCAGCAATCGGCACTTTCTTAAGAGCCATAAAAATTTTGGACACAATGCAGTGTCTAATATTTTTCATGTTATGGTCAATTTTTTCTTCCCTTCACAGATTGGCCTTTGGAAAGATCTAATTTTCATCAGGGAGCTCAAAAAACATACTATTCCCGTCTTAAAGAATAAAGGAAAGTAAAAGTAAGAAAAAGGTTGAACAGTGGCATTTTGTGGGGAGAGGGAACCATCCAACTGCTGGCTAAATTAGATCGTAAAGGACCAAAAGGCTATATAGGAAAGAGAAAAAGTAGAATAGTGTGCCAATTTAACGGTCCAAAGGATTAAATCATCATTCCCATGGGACGTAGGGTAGCTGATAAGAAAAAGGGGGGTGGGTAGCTATTAGAGGGAGAAATAATGGGCAAAAAATCCCATTGCTGTATAAAAGTTGATTTAATGATGCAATATTTTTTGGTGACCCTTAGGTCACAAAGTAAATAACCTTCAAAACTGCTCAAAGTGTTATTTTCTCTTGTATCATTCACAACAAATTTCTTGTAACCGTTAATGCTGCATAAAATGATATGAAAACATTTTTTACAAAGTGTAAATTTCTGAGACAAAGAGAGAGATTCAGCGTCACATTGGAAAGGGCATGAACTAAAGGCTTTTGCACTTTTATGTCGTAAACTAAATAACTACAGCATGTTTAGTGAGACTGTAGCAAGTATTTCGATACTGGTAAATAGTTTGAAGTTTATATTGATTTTTGTTTTTAGGTTAAAGAAAAATGCAAATATTTAAAATTTATTTTTTAAACGTTCGTGGATATTCAGTAAGTAAGTAATTTGTTTAAAATTTCTAATCAGTTGGAGTCTCAGTATAATTTCTATTTCAAAAGTAAAATTTCAAATAATTTACGCATTTTTCAAATAGTTTTGTAATTAATTATCTGTTTAGTAATTTAGTTTCATTAGATAAAATGAAGGAAAGAAGTATGCATGTTCTGCATACATAAAAATTTCAGTTTCAGTAGCATTTTTTTTTAACTTGAAAAAAAGTTTTTAAAATAATTCATTGTTTTATTTTATATAAATTGAAGCATAACTAACATTGTAAATCAGAGGAAAAAAGATTTTTTTTATACTTACTTATTTTAAGACTCTTTTAAGACGTTCTTAAGATACAACGAGGCGATTCCAAGGTTTTCGACGGTGATACATCTAATAGTTTATTCTATACGTCAAAAATGTTTCCTAAATATGCTTTTATATATGAAATATCTTAGATTATCATTTATATCTGAAATATCTATTAATTGTCAATACATAAAAATAATTATATTTATATTTAATAAAATAACGTTGCAAAATTATAGTTTATTAATAACGCCTCTTCGCTGTGAAATCGCTGTGCAGCCTAATTTCTCTATTTCATTCCATGTTTTTTTTAAAAACAAAATCAATTTCAAGAAATCCTTTTAAACAAGAATTTTTTTAAAAAAGCGTTATCCAGTTTAAAAAATAATAAGACTTTTTTTTAAAAAAAATATTAATACATTCTTATTAAAGTGTAATTTATAACACAGTCTTTTATATGCTCAATTTGCATATACATTACGATAATTATTGAACTGTATGATAAACAAATAAACCGTTGAGAGATTGTTGGCGAGATTCAATTAAAACTCGACGGTTAAATTCAGAGCCTGTAAGGAATCATTATTTTTCTTAGCATGTTCCCTCTTACTGTTGTTTCTCATTTTTTGATGAAAATCTCGAAATACAGCTTTTCTTTGAGTATATTGTAGTTGCCAACACTTCTACATTTAATGCGGTTTTTTATTGTTCGTCTGCTCCACATCATGAGCGTTGATAACAAGCGTATCGAACTTTTTATAAAATAAATCCGCCGACCTGGCTGTGTAGTGGTCAGGGAGTTAACTTCACATCAAAAAGTTCATGTGTTTGAATCCCAGACAAGGCATCAATGTCCTTTCATTCCTTGTACTATCTGTCCTTACTGTGGGAGCAAAGTTGGCCCACCTAATATGGTGCTGCTGAAAGAGTGGCCAGCAAATCTGCCCTACTGATTTCTGAATGACGAATGTCAATCAGGTGGGGCATTAGAAAAATATATAAATAAAACTAATGGTAAAATCTGAGGTTATTTTTAAATTTTGAATAAATTTTTGAACTCAGCAGTTTTTAAAATGTGGGCATTCCTTTCATATCCGTTTCAATTTGTTTTATAAATAAGTGATTTTTTGGTCTGATGTTCACGAATGGGGATGGTATTTAGCTGAGTTGTAGCTTCATTCTGAGGAATTAATAATTTCCTTAAAGTATCCCTCGTCATTTCTATACTGTTTGTAACGTTTCTAATTTGGAACCATTTGATTGTTTTATAAGAAGGCCTTTGATTTTGCTTTACCATTATAAATTTAGAATTATTTTTTGTACCGGTTAGTTTTTAATAGCCTATTTTAGCAGTTTGGGCAGATATCTAAGATAAGTTTTTTATAAAAAAAAAAAAACATGTTTGCTGATACAAAAACATAATGGTAATATGGCATAATGATAAAGACATAATGATAATGGTACTTAGAAACAAATTAAATGATAATCTTAGAAATGTAATGGAAGCCAAACTAGAGTAAATCGATCTTGATTAAATTTCATAACTATTTCGCTTCTGAAAAAATACCGATTTCTATTCTTATAGTACGCAACTTTTTGGATTCCGAGGTAGAAAAGCATCAAAATTAATACTTCTGATTTTAGTTCAGTCGATAACCGCAATACATACATACATATTCCTCCTTTACTGCGAATTGGAGCATAGGGTGCCTATCATAGCTCTCCATCTCATTCTATTGTGGCCCGATATTCTGTCTCTCTATTTATAGTTATAGAGTCTTTGGCTAAATTATTAGAAGCTCTGTTGTTTTTTAATAATTACATGTTTCGCCTGAGTTTATATGCAATACTTTTATATTTAAACATACATGCAAAGGGTTTTTATGCAGGAGACTTTTTACATGCTTGCTATTTGTATTTATTTTTAACGTATTGCATTACAATGTTAACCAATTGATACACGAACGTAAAGAAATGTAAACCGGTTTTAGTCCCGTTCTAGCGTGTGCCAGTTGCGGACGTGTTTCTGAGGCTATATGCGCTGCGTTTATTTGTTTTTCAGTTTTTTCTACGAAGTTATTTGATTATTTTGTGTGCAGTGTTTAAATAATCAATCGGAAAATTTTCATCATGACGATCATGAGTAAAAAGGCGATCTTTCACCATGAAGAAAAGCTGTAAGTAAAGAACCTCGTGAATGCTAAAATATTTTCAAACCGTGAAATATCACGAAGATTGAAGGTTTCTGAAGCTAGCGTACGACGTATAAGGAAGAAATTTGAGTCAGGGGAGGACTTGAGCCCGAAACGAAAGAAAAAATGTGACAGAAAGCCTATTTTTACTCCAAGTTCAGAAAGATCTTTAAGGGTACAGTGGACCTTGAAATTCGATAAAAATGATCAAAATATCGACTTTTAGATTTTTATATATTTGGATAGTAGACATCATAAGCTTTCAAACAAACAAAAAAATTATTTAAATTGGAGCATTTTTTACAGAGATATTAGCATTTTAATTAGGCCACGCCCCTTTGTTTACTCATGTAAGTGCTGAAGTCAGTAGTTGACTGCAGACGGATTTTTAGTTTCGGTTTAAGCTAAAAGCTAAATATTGCAGATAATCTTTAAATTATTTAATTTTTAAATTGCATTTGTCTTACTGAAAGTGGCAGCATATTGTCATAGTTGATAGATTGATTTTGTTTATGCTTCTATTTGGTTTATTAGCCTTGTTATGGTCGTTATTTAACGTGTAGTTCTCCAATTTTTTCAAAACAGCTTTTTTCAAAGCTACTATTTTTGTTTCATCTTATTTTACATCCAAAATACTAACGAAAGCATTCATAGTTGCATGACAAATGTCCAAAAGAGGCGTTCGTCTAAAAAAAAGGCTAGAACTAGCAATAACAGCTGCAGTTAGCTAGTAAAAGTAAAAAAGAATAAAAATGAATGCAGTTTATCATATACTTCTGGTGGATTTTAAAATTTGTGTGTACGTCAAAGTGTGGGAATTTAGAGAATTTGCTAAAATGTTCTGTTTTCCTCCTGATATTTCAGAAAATCATACCTAAGGATTTTTGTTACAATTTTTTTACCTTATTGTGAAATTATATATTTTGAAAGTAGAAAAGATCGAATAATTTTTGTGTTTTTTAAATATATTTGAAAGTAATTTTATTACTCGTGATTAATTATGCACAAGTTCTGATTATATGCTGTCATAAATTATCATTTCATATATTAAATTTATAAAAAATTAAATAATTGTGAATTTTATAGCAATTTTCTTTTTCTCTGTAAATATTGCATTCTCTTCCGCATTAGTTTCTGATATCTGATACCATATTTTGAAAAATGTATGTATAAATACTTGGTTATTATATAAAAAAGCATGTTAATTATTAACTTAGTAAAAATTAAAAAATATTTAACAATATTATTTTCATTTTGCTTTTCTATATCAATTCTTTTACCTTATTATGAAATAAGATATTTTGAAATTAGAAATGATCAAATATTTTTTTTTACTATATTTAAAATTAATTTTATTACTCTTGATTAGTGATGTACAAGTTCTGCATTTATACTGTCTTAAATCATCATTTCTTTAACAAATTTATAAAAAAATAAAATAGTTGTGCATTTTACAACAATTGTTTTGATTTTTTTCAATGTAAATATGACATTCACAACATCATTAGTTTCTGATATCCAATACCATATTTTGCCAAATTAGTGTATAAATACTTGGTTATTATATAAAAAAGCATATTAATTATTAATTTCCATAAAAATTTACAATATATTTGACAATATTATTCTTATTTTGCTTTTTAATTACAAAAACTTGTTTTTCTCAAAACGAAAATTTTGTTTCGAACTAGAAATTAAAACAGTTCCATGCGCTGTAATTTTGATGACTATTGCATGAAACTTTTTTTACACACCCTCTAGATCAATAAAAAAAAACTTGTAGAGAAAAATTTTTAAAATATTTTATCACAACATGTTTTATGGCCATTTCAATGATCCAAAATGTTCTTTGAGCGACGATTTTCATGTTTTTGTCTCCGAAACTTGCTTTTTCTACTCTATATCGAAATCAGTAGCAAAATGTGTAAATTTTTTTCCTACAATTTGAAGAGAAATGTAAATAGAGTTGAAATTAATAAGTAATTTTTGAATTTAAGAAAAATTTTAGCGCAAGGAGCTAATTTAAACTTCAAAATAATTCGACAATTTTTTTAAAATTTTTTAAATTTTTCATCTAACAGAAAGAAATATGTGTCAAACTATTTTATTTTATTTTCTCTATTTAAATATAAACAATCCCTGTAAGTTACAGCAATGTAACATTATTTTTTAAGAAAAACTTGTTAAGAGTCCACTGTAGCCTAAAGATAGTTTGCCTTGCTACCACAAAATGGATAAAATCGCAACTCCAAAATGCTAATGTGAATGCTTCTGAGCGCACTGTTCTATGAAAATTAAAAGGTTTTAAGGTCTGCCGGCAGGAGGTTAACAGCAGCAATGAAAGCAAAGCGTCTGAACTATCCAAAACAATGGATTTCTGAAGATCAGTAAAATTTCCTCACACATTTAATATCATTTTCTATGAAATAAAGAAAGACTAGCAAAGATGTTTAGGTTGTTTATAAATTTTTTCTATTTTTGACAGATTTCTACTTTTGACACATTTGAAATTTTGGCAGAATAAAGCTCTGTTTGTGCGTTGTTGTCATGGAGAAAAGTTTCATCTTGACTGTGTCGTTCAAACAGTTAAACATCATACAATAGTGATATGGCAAGTCACCAGCGGCAAGGGTACTGGACATCTGTACGTGGTAAAAGGTATAATGAGGCAAGATTAGCACAAAGGAAGTCTTACAAAATCGGTTGATTCTCCAGCTCAAAAGAAGGTTTCCAAATGGGGAACCATTCATTTTTATGCAAGATGGAGCTCCCTTTCACACAGCATGGTCTGCTAACACGTTGAATGCCACGCTAATTTTATATGGCTTGCCCGTCTGGCTAAACGGTAAATAACTACAAAGTAAATTTGCAAACAGTAGACAGATTTTGCTAGTTTTTTTTTAAAAGGCATATCTGAAAAAAAATGATGAATTATATAAACCTACGAATTGTTTTGAAATAGTGATGGATAAAAATCTACTAAATTGAATTTATTAAACCAAGAATCACAATTAATAAACTACCACTTGAAGATATTTATTCGCTGTTTGGAGCAAATTGGCATCTCTGTGTATATAAATAAAACTACTTGTGTGTTCTATATTGCATTAATTTCTTTAAACAATTTTAGTAACGATAATAAAATAAAAAAAATTAAAAGCATTAAAAATTTACTGGAATTATGTGTTTCTAATAATCTTGGCTAAGTTGGTCACCGGTGACAGCAGTGGCGCTACGAACAAGCTATGTGCTGGTCACCGGTGACCCCCATGGCATTCAACGTAGGTTTTTTAGGAAGAGCAATCTCTCTGTTGGATTGGCCGGGTTATAGCCCCGACATAAACTCTATTAAAAATGTGGGAGAGCTGATGAAGTGGCTAAAGATGTGATCACAAACAAAACGCAACTCTTAGAAAAGATCATTCATGCGTGGAATCATCAAATGCAGGAGATAGTTACAGTCTTGCATTGATAGCATGCTGCGCAGAATTGAAGCTCTCATAACTGCTAAAGGTGACTCAACAAAATATTAACATTTATTTTCATTAGATTACTTTTTTTCAAGAGTTAATAAATGCATTTATTTTTTTCGATAACTATGATGTTTCACTTGCGTTAAAAATAAATAATAACGTGGATAATAAAAAAAATATACATTGTATCTAGTAAAAGCAATAAAGCTGTATAGTATAACCTGATAATTAAGATATTACATAGAATCTTATAGTGCGTCTAATAATTTGGCGATGAACTGTAAATTTATTGAAATATTGTCTATAAATTTATTGAAAACAGTAGGAAATACATGAATCTTGCCTATTATTTTCAATAAATTCATAATCGTCCTTCATAAAGTATTTTTTAGGTTTTCCTCTTTTTCTAATGCCCTGGGGGTTCCAATCAAGAGCTTGGTTTATTTTAAATTTATCAAGTTTATGCAAAACATGACCAATTTATTTCCATTTCCATTTTTTTTTTTTTTTTTAGTTTAGGTTTCTGTTTTAGGTTTCTGTTTTGCTTTTCTAAGAATTTGTGCGTTAAAAATTTTACTGAACCTCTTGATTCGCAGGATTTTTCTTAAACTGTAATTAGTAAATACTTTAAGTTTTTTTCATGTTATTTTAATTGCAGTGACATGCCTTAGATTCAAAGAGAAGGAAAAATTTAGTATTGGTATTGAGAAGTCTAATTTTTTTTTGAATTTGTTATGGTTATTTTTTTCCAAAATTTATTGTGGTTCGTATCTGCTTTTGGCTTCGTTTAATCTATTTAGTATATCTTCACAAGTTTCTTCTTTGTTGTTAATTATATTTCCAAGATACGCAAAATTGCTTACCTCTTCTAGTTCATTATCGTCCAAGAAAGAGTCATTTAATTGTTTTGGATTAATTATCAAATATTGGTTGATAATAAGCTCCATTTTCTTTGACTTTACGTCTAAACTATTTGTTTTCAAGTCTTGAAAGGTGTTGTTCAGTAAACATAAGTCGTCTGCAAAGTCAAGGTCAGAAAGATATTCAGGAAGGTCAATGATTACAATACGAATTAACAAATCCAATATAAAGGGGGGGGGGGGAACTTCTCATTATAACTTAAAATTTTTATATCTATCCATCTTGGCTTTCGAAAAAAGTTCTTCGTCGAAACTAAAATGTAAAAATGTGAGGTTTCCAATTCAGAAATATATTTTTCAGATGACATACTTTCCGATAACACTGTAAAAAATTTGATTGAGTGGAAAATTATGCAGGTTGCTATTCTTTAGAATTCACAAGTGCCAATAGAATTTACAACGCTTACAATTTTAGAATTCAAATACATTTTCTCAGATGAATATATTAGCACTGAAACTGCGTGTTTTCTCGATGCAACCGACCCCAAACACCAGGCAGTTTCCCGAGTTTATTATATGAAATATCTTTAAACAGTACCCTTTCACGAAATTGCATTGCTTCTATCAGTTATGTAACAAAGGAAAGGACGTTGGATAATGAAGAAAAAGTGCTGGAACATTGAATTTAGCACCAATATCGCCTGAAAAGCTGTAAACTAGACAGGGAAATAACTGTTTAGAATGTTATCTTCTATAGTCACAGAGATATTTTTTGTATGATCATGACGGGAAAGGATATTTTTATAGGTGCATCTCGATGTCGTAATGTCAAGAAATAAATCTTTAAGTGCTCATAAACTGGATCCCTGGTGCTAGGAATATTTACCACAGACATTTGAGTCGTTAGAAAAAATAGCACTTGCTTTTCAAATTGATATTGATCCCATTGGTCGACAATTCAATTTCCAAAATGTATTTTACTTTGTGACAATGTAGTTTACTTTGTGTATTTTACAGTGTAAAGGTTGATCACTTTTATACGACTTTACATTCTTTTTTTTTAGTTTCAAACCCTACAGTTTTGACAAAGGAACCCGCAGCCCCAAAAATTTTGGAAGTCACAAGTTTATAAAAATTTTTATTGCTATCTACTGTTTATCTCTTTGACGCATTTGGGACACCGCTGTCCCTTTTGTACATTTTTTTGATGCTATAATTATCAGTAAAAATACACTTGCTTTTTTTTAATCATAAAAAAAAAACTGTATAATAGTTACTTAAAAAATCTGCTAGGTTATCGGAATTATATTTGTGATAAAATATAAAATCCAAACGGAAAATTTTTTTTTTTTCATTCATATTCAAAAATGTATTTATAACTTATTTTTTAAATTAAATAATTTTCAATGATGAATAATTGTTTCTCTTAGATCTAGATAACTGCAAATTTTAAAAAATTATTGTTTGGAAGGGAGTTGTGCTTGGAAGATTTTACCTTCAATGCAGAAAAAGACACATGTTGTTTCCTGCTGCATTTCAAAACCATAAATTATTACATAAATGTTAAATATAATATTTTCCCCTTATTTTGAACTAAATTAGTACAAAATAATGAAAAAAATATGAAAAAAATGTTTAATAAAAATTATGCGCCAAAGGATTGATAAACATAGGTATGCAGTGAAATTCTAGAATTGCAACTATTATGTAATTTTGTTAAATGTAAATTATTGTGATAAAATATACCATGTAAATATATATTTCGAAAACAGTGTTATTTATCTCCATTCGAAAAATAAGATAATTTATTTGATTACTCAACCATAAGATAATAATTGAATAGTCTGGTTTGAAAAGATTTTTAATTGTAAACTTTTTTAAAAAAATCAACAAGTTTTTTCAGTTTAAATAATTTTTATAATTGCTCAAGGAAATTTAAAAATACATAAAAGTAAGGCAGATACGGCTCCTCTAATTCTAATATCAACACATAGATTCAGTGGCATGTAAAAGTCTCCGGATAATAAATTGTTAATTTAATTGAATTACAATAAAAATAAAATGAAAATTGTTTGTCAATTTAAACATTTAAATTTTCATATGTATCTTTTAAAAGTTTAATGTATTTTTTTAATGTTATATGAATACAAAGCCAAACCCAAAAGAAGTAATGAAAAATATGCTGGAGAGAAACTTGCACACCAGTGTACTATTGAAGGATCATTGAGGTGAACAATTGATTAAAAATACAAAAATAAATAAATAAATAAATAATAATTTAAGGAAAATAGATTAGAGATATTTATAAATTAATGACAATGCTATTTTTAAATAACACACTGTTAAAAATTTCCTGGAAAAAATGGTTGAATAGCATTTTATTTAATTGTTATTTTACTATATAGAAAGAAAACGGTCAAATAACCATAAACAAGATGGTATTCAAACTGTTAACCATGAGAAAGATCGTTTATCAACTGTTCTCACCTAATACGGTTAAGCAATCAAAATTTTATTGCACCAACTAGGCCCTTTATAATGAAGCCACTTAATTCCTTGTAGATGAGTACATATTGTTGCCGATAGGGCTAATCTTTAAATCTAATTATCGACAGAACGGAGGTTCGAGTCCCAGCGTTGACACCAGAATATTTCCTCCATTCTCCTCAACTCATAAGGAATTTCCAGTGTCATGTACTACCCAATTTGTGACCCTGGGCTATTAGAATATGATACTCTCATTCACGCATAGATGGCAGCACCATAAAGCTGCTAAACTATCTCCAATGTCAAGTTCAATTTAAATTTCTTTTTACGGTTTTGAAATAATGCTAGTTGTAAATGGTTTAAAAACCAAGTAGTTTTGTATTCAATGTTTTTAACGAAACTGGTTGTAAACGGTTTCAAAACCGTAAAGATAAAAAATGTTCTTTACCGTAAACTTTACGGTTAATTGGATGAACAGACTGCTGCCGATTATTTTACTGAAATTTCAGAATGAAAATTTTAACAGTGCATCATTCAATCATCTTTCAATTCAATAAATGATTCTGTTTAAAATTTAAAACAAAATAAAAATGGCTTTAACCTATTTTTAGCCAAAGTCTTATGCGTTCTCATAGTTTTTATTTTCTCTTATCATTATTTTTTATATTGTTGATAATTTTCTTAGCTGTATGTTTTGAATTTTTTTACGACATTTTTTTAGTTATTTCGTGCTTTTATTTTGTTTAAGTTGATTTAATTTTAGAGAAATAACTATTATGTATTCTTATTATATTCATAAACTAAAAATATTTAGCTTTCTTAATTTTTTACCGTATTATTACATACCTACTATTCACAAAGTATAATTCTTTAAATTCAATTCCATTAACTAATTATGCCTTTACATTCTAGTCTTAAACTATTCGACTTTTTTAAGCATTTTGACTCATGCAATTTATATGGAATATAAAAAAGTTGATGGAATAAAATAGTTTAAAGTTTGTTTAATTTCCTTTACACACTTATACAAATATATATAATTTTTATATTTCTTTGACAGAGTGCTACAATATAAACTTGGAACACATTTTTATCTTTACAAGAGAAATTAACTTAGTGAAGTAACTTAAAAAGTTTAAGTGATGAACAAAGGAGCGAGAAGCGAAAGGAATAAAAATGAAAATATATCATTAAATTAAATCCTTAAATTGTGCTCTGAAATAGTATCGGGGCCCCAAATTTTATTTATTTTTGCTGAATTGAATACTGAAAGTAAATTGGGTGCACTTTTGGAAAGAACTTCTCCTGTTTATCTTTCTCAACTTCCTTTTTATGTTTTCATTTAATTATTTAAATGTACTTCGAATCATTTCAAGTAAAAGATTGTAGAGTCGCCAAAATGAGACTGATTTTTTTAACAGTTAGCGGAGAAGTTATTTTTCAGCTTAAATGTTACTTAAGTGAATACCGCATTTATTTTTTTAAATTTATTTGTTTTTAATTGCAGATTATGAATAAAACATTCAATTCATCTTGATATAAAATTCTTCGCACGGCTCTATTTGGTCAGAAAATTATTTTTTAACTTTGTGTTTGTAATGAGATTTTAAGAAATACTTATTCTCTTTAGTTAAATTTTTTTAGTTAAAATAGACCATAAGTAGCGAAAGACTTAAAGAAGTTGTGTTTGGGATAATCATTTACAGTACGTGATTACTTTATTTTTACGCTGATTAATTAAGCATGTAATTAATTTCTTAACTACTTTTAAATTACATTTTTGATGTAATTTTAACTCGTAATACTTATAATGTAATAAAGTGGAAGAGCATTTTATAAGTATAGTTTGAAAAACAATAGTAGTAATAAATTTATTCAAGAAGATTTGTTAATAAAGTAGTATCCGAACTATTTGATTAAAATTTAGGCATTAGTTTAAGAAAATTCGATCCTTTTATATGAATGTTATTACGTTTAAATGTTGAGAAAAAAAGTTAACAGGGCTGTTTTAAGTTCAAACAAAATGTTAACTTATTTATTGCCATTTTTTTTAATCAGGATTAATACTTTCAGAGATTTTATGATCCCTAGGTGCTCACGTGACAGTTATCTTTATTATGAGCATTGGTTATCGACGTACGATGTTTTAAATATTTATTGGAATTCTATAAATATTCAAGACTTGAAAATTAATCTCCTAATTACTTTTAAATTATATTTTTAGTTTATTTTAATGCGTAATACTTATAATATAACAATGTGATAGAGCTTTTTATAAGTATAGTTAGTGGAACAATACTATAGTAATAAATTTTTTCGAGAATATTAGTTTGTAAAGCAGTAACTAAACTACTTACTGAAATTTTGAAACAAATTTTTTGTCGCCATACGATGTTTTAAATATTTATTAAATCTATAAAAAATTTCATTTGTCACAAAACTGTTTGAAAGGTTACTTGAATCGATGATTGATTGTAGCTCAAACCGATGAGGGTAAATCCAAATATATTTTTGCATATACAATCGTTTTATAAGCAGAAAAGAAATCTTAAAATATTATTTTTTAAGTGATAAAATTGTAAACAAAAAAGTTTGGTTAGGATTTTTAATACAATTTAAGATTCTTTTTTAACTAACGATGAGCCATTTATCAAAAGCAAAATTGTAAATCATCGGAAATATTCAGACCCGCTAGTTCTTACGCCCTAATTTTATCCTACTGATATTAAAGAAAAAAAAAATCTATATTATCACCTATGTGGTTTTGTAATATCGTGCAGATAATATTCGGATAAATACTCTTACGGGATCTCATTGGATTGAGCGCTCGCCTCCCAAAGAGGTGAACCGGGTTCGAATCCCATCGATGGCTTGTCGATTCGAAACCCGCGCCCGGCTCGCACCAACTACAGTGCTGAAGTAAAATATTCTCTCAGGTAGACGGATCATGGGTTAGAGTCTCCATTCTGTAAGACTAACCGTGGGATGTTTTCGTGGCTTTCCTGTCCATGTAACGCAAATGTGGATTAGTTTCATAAAAATGTCCTCCACGAAGGCAAATTTTACCTAATCCAGGAGTTCCCTTGTCTCCTGGATTGAGTTCAAAATTACAAAGCTACGAAGTCAAATATTGGTAGCCCTAAACTGAAAACTCGTTCGGTTGTTCAACGACGGTTTCAAAATAAAATAAAGCACCATTACCTGGAACTACAATATAGAGCTTCTTAACTGCAACTTTAAGATGTTTTAAAATTGAATCACGTTTCCGTTTAATTTGAACCATAGCTCGCAATAAGAAATTTTAGGGGTTGTCAAACCGTACTATCATTTAAGTTTTTTTTGCAATATGGTCTGAAGTTAAACCATATTATTGTACCTGTTAAACTTGATTATATAATACTAATGTTAAACTTGATTAAATAATACTAAGGTTCAATTTGTATGGAAACTTGGATTAACTTAAAAAGTTATTAAAGTTGCGTAATCTGAGAACTTGCCGTGCCACAATATCGTGGGAATTTGCTGCAACTTTGGTGTATAAAATTAAACCATGTTTCCGTTTAATTTGAACCATAATACACAATAAGACATTTTCGAGCTTTTTGAACCCTAGTATCATTTAAATTCGTTGCAATAGGGTCCAAAGTTCAACCATATCATTGTACTTTTTAACATTGATTACATGTTCATATGGTTCAACTTGAACTGAAAAATGGACTAATTTAACAACTTATTAAGGGGGGGGGGAGGCGTGAATTTGCACCATATTATAATTTGAGGTGCCGATATTATGATTCAATATTGGATGAGTTTTTCCTTAATTGTATATTTTAGAACTGTTTAATTATTCAATGTTAAAAAAAATTATTTATAATTTTTTATTATTTAGTTTACTAATAGTCGAAAAAATTTGAATCATTAAGTATGTCATTTTTTTATTAATATAATTCACATAAATTTAAATGACAAAATCCATAATTAGAAGTAAATCATCGAAAATTATATGTTTATTCCGAGAAAGTACGTTTTTGTGTCTATGACGTAACTTAAAGTATCCCCTTCGCAAATTAAGCATATTTAAAGTTGGACCCCAGAATCATTAAAATAGTATTTTAGTTAAAATATGACTATTAGATCAAAATATGTTCTGTTTTCATTTTTAACTCTATACATTAATAACAGGCATCCAATACCGACTTATATCTTTTAAATAAATGATTCATCAGCTATTACTTTACAGATTTTCTCTTTAATTCATAAAACTAGACTTTTGAATGGTTAGACAGACGATAACACTTTATGAGTAGAGATTTCAAGGAAGAGTTATGAAAAGAGAGAAGAAAGTAAACGGTCAGTGAACAAGATCCATTTCAGTTCACGCTTCAGTGAAAAATCCGACGTGTTACAAGAATTTAAGTGAAAAGTTAGATGACCAGACAAGGTCATTAATATAATGGACACACTACCTCATTTACTAAACAGAAGCCACAAGACAGATTTCTAACACGGTCAATGCTAAGTGAACAATGTAGTTGTAACTTGTAAACAATTACTATGCATAAAAATTCGATTTATCACAAAGATTGATGCGTTTTGCCTGTTGAATAGTCGTTTAATGAAAATAAATAAATCTATGCTTAGATAGTTTTTATAAAGATTTACTTTGTTCTTGTATATAATTATACAAGGTATTTTTTTATACGCATTTTTAAGGTAAATCAATAGGTCTATAAATTGTGTATTTTTTTTCCAACTGCTTGGTAAAATAAATTGCAAAAGGCTAATTTATTTCACCAATTTAAATACGGCAGTCGTTCACTTAAAAAAGTATTAAATTTATAAGAATAACTCAAAGGGTATGTGATATATTGTTAAGTTACAGAAATAGTGATATACTTTATTTTAAAGTAGAGAAATTGTTTTTCAAAGAATTAATTCCATTCTTCCTTTGAGGTGCATTGTTTTGCGTTTAAATTACTAAATAATTTTATGAAACATAATATTAATATTAGAAAAAAATAAATA
The DNA here is from genome assembly GCA_949128135.1 of Parasteatoda lunata. Taxonomy (NCBI): domain Eukaryota; kingdom Metazoa; phylum Arthropoda; class Arachnida; order Araneae; family Theridiidae; genus Parasteatoda; species Parasteatoda lunata. The sequence continues at coordinate 47,204,586 of OX421980.1, forward strand.
AATATGAGACAACAGAATTTAATTATAAGAAAATTGCTAAAGTTTTATTTTCTGAATTACTTGACCCATATGACGCAACTTTACATTGTCCCATTGAATATTACACTTTAGTTAACTATTTTACTTGAATAAAATTAAAAGTAATCCTTTGTCCTCGACTGGCGCGTCGGAGTTCACACTGCCTCATAAAAAAATACATATCATTCTTAACATTCCTTCACATCTCAATGCTTAGAAACCATTTTTTTTTGTTTAGTGACTTTCATGTATTATAAGGCAAGTTGTAAAAATTGAGTTATGTCTTGTTAATTTACAGTGATTTCTTCCGTTTTTCTAAACGCTGAAAGAACCTCGAGAGCACGACTTTAAAAATTCAATTCGAAAGCGTCAAATTAAAGTATAACTGGTACTAATTTCAGAAAATGGGAGTGAATTTTACATAAACCGCTTGTTAAAATTAACTAAAAACTTTGTTGAAAATCTTTTCGTCGAACTGGCATTAATTTCAGACAATGGGAATGAACACCATTACATAAACAGCATGTTAAAACTAAACAAAAACTTTGTTGAAAATATTTTGACGTTGTTAAATATACTTTAGTTTTGCTTTAAATTTTTAAAATTACATACATTTATGAATATTCCTAAATTAAAATAAATTTTTAACACAATTGTATTCTGTTTGTATACCAAATTTGATTAGAAATTTCTTATTAAAACTGAAAACACGTACTGTTATTGTTGGATGTTCTTGCATCAATAAAGTTCACCAATATAGGTAGAGTTCCCTTTTTTCATTTATAGTGTTATTCAGTTAAATCTGGCAGATTTTATAACACTTTGCGTTTTAAATCCTATGAACCTCATCATTTAAGTATATATTATTTTATTGTTTTAACAAGTACTAGTACAAAACAAGAAAACACAAAAAAATCATACAAATGTATGAGTTTTTAATTAAAATTCTTCCATTCATTTGAAAGTCAAAAGCTAAATAAAGAATTTATTTGTTCAAAAAATAATACACTTCTTTACAAAGAACTATGCCTCATTTGCATACTACATAAAACATAAAAAACTTGTTAACATAAAAAAAAATTAGTTGTGTAAATAATAATCAAATTTCTCATTATTATTAAATGGGTTACTTTATAAAAAGGATTCTAAAATACGATAAAAGTAAATCAGAGAAACTGAAACGCAAATTTTTACTTAATATTTTTTTCTCTTTTTTATTGCTGCCTAATTTCGTTCCCTAGTAACTTTAATGCTTTGGTAAAATCTTGAAGTATACACTTTCTAATTTTATTTTATGTTTAGTTGTAAGATGTAGTAAACAGAAGGATTAGCATAATCTTCCCTGATTTGCGTAAGCATATTAGTTTTTTTCGGTAGATCTTAAAAGATTATCAAGCTTTAAAACTTTCAAACCTCGTGTGTATAGGTTTTTTTTGCTCAGATAATGACTATGATAAATACATATTTTTTAACTCAACATAATGCTGCAATGAGATTGTATTATACAAGCTTTCTAGAAATAAATTGTAACAACTTACATGAATTTCAAACCCTTCAACAAATCTAACTAAATTGCTTGTTTAAAAATAAAACTTTTGGCATAAATTGTCATTAGTTGTATTTATGTCACTAAAAGGAATGTTGTTTTTGGTTGAGTCATAGGATTATGTTTAAGCTATGTTTTCTAACGGAAAAAAAACAGATAATAATATTTTTAGTGATTTTAAATATTTAGACAAAATTTTGTTTAAATAAGCACTTAAGATTAGATATATTCTTGAATGTTTAAATTTCAGTTTTGAAATTACAATATATATATATATATATATATATATATATATATATTTCAAATTTTCTTTTTTACAATTTGTGACAAAACTGTTTCAAATTTATGCTACAAATAATGCTTAACTTAGTCAGTTGTGCAATAAGGGTTTAAATACCAAATGTTTTTATGTTACATTAATCACGGAGAAAAGAATTCTGGTAAAATTTCCGTATTGTATAGTAATGACAATTTTGTTTAAAAAAAAGTCATAATTCTCGTAAATAAAACCAAAATAGACGGTATTTAAGCCATTCATTTTTGTAATATTTCCTTTAGCATGGGAACAGTTTATCAGAAATTCTGGTTTTCAAAATTATAGTTTTAATTAACACACATTTAGCAAAAAAAAAAAAAAAAAAAAAAAAATGCAAAATAAATTTTGCCGAATACCATGCTCTAGGGTGGCATGACAAAATTACCGAACTTTACCACATTTATCAAATTTTATCACACAATAAAAAAACCATATTTTATTTTTAACTTTACCAAAATTATTACAAAAGTGCTTCGGTAGATTTTTTATTGTTCCCATAGAGCCAGAAGCATGGTAACTTTTATTACATTCTGGTAGTTTTAACCATACTATTTTTTTGAGTGATAGGTGACATACCAAAGGTAATTATTATAAAAAACTAAATAAAATAGTTTGTTACCCATAGAACGGCTTATTTAAAACTAATAGCAGTGGATTAGATTAAATATTTTAATTAAATCGAACATTTTAATCTAGTGTATTTGAAATTTATTTGAAATGCAAATAGAATTCATGTAACAGATAATTTAAAATTGCTAATCATTTTATAGTTACTTTAACATTATATTTTTAAAAATAAATTCTTGTAAAATTTTTTTCCCAATACCAACTCAAAGTGGTTCCCAAAATTTGGTGAGAACCGGAGATTGGTTCACCTTCATACAAGCCATATTTTCAATTGATGCCTTTAACCAAAAAGTGAATATAACCTTGGTCAATTTTCCAATAGAATTTACAATTTATAAGTAAAGTCGTTGAGTTGATAAATTCCATGTCTATTTTAAAATGCAAACTATCAATTGATTGTAAATGGTCTGTCAAACTATCTTGTGTTGAACAATATTCCAGTTAAAATATCATATTTTGTAGGAAAAAAAATTCTCTCAAATTGCACTGTTACTTTTTCTATTCTCTAAACCAGGTAAAAAAAATTAATAAGTGTCATGCCTAAAGCAATCAATAATTAATTAAAACTTTTGTATGCTTTCCATCGATTGGTTTATTTTAAATATATAGCAGGAGATTTGTTTAAATGCTCTGATTAAATAGAATATTTTTATGTGTATTTGAATGTGTATTAATTTAAGTGTATTTGAAATGCAAATAGAAATCATTTTACAAATAATTTAAAATCATAGGTTTTATAGATATTTTAACATGATTTTTTTTTGAAAAATTCATAAGTTAAATCAGAGTTAATAAACTACTTGTCTATTTTAAAATGAAAACTATTAATTAGTTGTAAATAATCTGGCAAAATATTTTTCGTATTAAAACATATTGAGCACCATTCTTGTAAAAATTAATATATATTTTTTTCATGAAAAAAATATAAAATTGGACTAAGACTAAATGTTAATTTTTCAATTCCTTAAACTATGTAAAAAAATGCGCAATTGATAATTTAACATTTAATGTCAAAAACACTTAAAGATGCTGCTGTATGTTATGATTAATATGTAGATAAAATGAAAGTCTAATTAATTATGTATTTATTCGACAACCAACAACCTTAATCAGGATACTTTGATGCACTTAAAATTCTAAATATTATTTAGGCTCTCAAATTCGATACCATGGTCTGAGGCTAAGCAAGGATGAGTGTAGCGAGGTTGTTTGTTCATAAATTTATTCATCAATTTTAATATGAATTTGATTAATGAACTTAATTTTGGGAAACCATAATTGGCGTTCGAAAAGTTAAATATAGGGAATACCGTTTGACTGGAAGAAGATTATTTGAATGGCGGAAGTGTCTGAAAATTAACTAAAACTTAATTCTTTAAGAGGCTTTGTTTGAAAAATGAATTTATAACATTGAATAATACAAAAAAATTTTTTAATAATTGATTTTCAAGAGAATTGGATGACTCCAAAATGTTGAGTAGTTGTATGAGGTTTATTTAAAATTTGATGTCTAATTTAAAAACTTACGTGTTATTGAGAATTGATTCAAAAAGGAAAATATAGTTTTATTTTATGTAATGATATAATAAAAATCCAAACTAAGTATTGGACGATAGCATGACATTTATTAAAATAACTATGACTGGTAAAAAATATTCTCGACGCTTTTGAATTTATTTAAAATAAAAATTTTGAATCACTAATGGAAGATCTAAGTATTTTAATGATATTTAAATTTTATTTAAATTTTAAATGACAGCTCGTATTACATCTAATAAACATTAAAAAATTCTACCTAGTGATGTAGCGATTTTCTAACTTAAATTCATGTTACTGATTCCAAAAGATTATTTCTAAGTGTGCCAACCAGATGGCCGAATGATTAGCGTACCTGGCTCCGGAGCCGATAGTTACGGGTTCGAATCCCGCTCAGGGCATGCATGTTTCTTTCTCTCTCTAATTTTTTAGTTTCTTCAAAGTAGGAAAAGCTCGGGAGATTTGACCCATCCTTTAGAAATTTTTTTTTTTCTATTTTTTTAACGTAGTGATGAGAAAGATTTGACCATCTGAAATAAGGAGGCAATAAAATTTATAGCGCAGCTATACACTGGAGAATCAATGAAATATTAATTCCTAACTATCAGCATGCATTACGTTATAAATAATATGTATTTGAAATGAAAATATTCCTTGCGCTTTTAATAATAAACTAAAAGAAATATCTTAGAAAGTATTGCTGATTTTAATCTCTTATAAAAGATATTTACTTTCCATTGGTTACCATTTCGTACATTTATAAAAATTATGAAGATTTCTTGTGTTGCCATAGAGCTGGAACAAACCGGAAACATTCTAGTAGTTTTGACCATATTTTTTCCCCAGTGTACCTTATACGCTTCAAAACACCCTCCAAGTAAAAAAAAAAAAAAAAAAAAAAAAAACAAAAAAAAAAAACTGAACTTTGTCCATGGAAGACGCGTTATGGGGTTTATGCGACTTTCATAGATTTCGAAGTGCCTTTATTTGAAAACTGAAAATATACAGTTGAAAAATATGCATTATGTTTTCAATTATTCAGTATTTTCAATTTTTTATTGTTCAGTATTTAAAGAAACTGCAAATATGCGTGTATATTGCTGGTTTTCAATGTAAAACCATATTACTTCTGGAAAAGTATAATTTCAGTGATGAATTTTAATAGAGTCCCCTATATTAAGTCTTTTATCTCTATGGAGTACTTTAATATCAACACATCAAATATCATCAAATTTCTATGACATATTTTAATGGTGGATTAGAAAAGTGAAGATTTTACGATACAGCAGGTATTAAATTAAGAAGAATTTTATTTATTTATTTATTTATTTTTTAAATTTAAATTTTTAAATGTTTTTTTTTTTTTTTTTGCATTATTATTGATCCGAAACATAATTTCGACCTTCTGATCTGCATGAATATGCTTCATCGCCTGCATTTACTTTTATTCTTCGAAAATACCAAGAAACTTCCCGAAAATTCTAAAACAAACACACACGGCAAGAAAACTTCAGTCAATGTAAGAATTTCTTCAATGGAGCAGTTAAAAAAAATTGTCAGCCTAATTTTTTTTCTAAATGAAGAAAAAAGCTTTTACAACGCCAAAAGCTTTATTTTCACTACGAGTTCTATTGTTTTTTTAGCCCCTTATAAACATTAATTTTATTTGATTCGGTTCACTAGCTTTTTAGCGTAAAAATTTTTCTTAAATTTGTCTTTTTCTTAAATTTTTATTTCCCACATAGATGAAGGGTTGTTTTTCCTTGCATGGTTGCATGGTTTGCACCCTTCCATTTATTTTATTGTTAAGTAAGGTTAATATCTAAACAAATATTCAAGGTTGAACAGTTTTCTTTGTTTAATGAATCTTTGAACTATTTTTTGAGTTATTTTTTTTTTCACTTCGCAAGTATTTTAGAAATATTAAGGAAGCTCTACTAAATTTTAATTTTTTAAGAAATTTTTCCGATTTGTTTATGTTGAGGTTTTGAATTTTAATTTCTTACCTTTCTTTGATTTAAATTTGTTTGTCTTTAAAACATTCGATCGTAAGTTTTTAAAGTAATTGGCCACATTACATTGTTTCATTTGAAAAAGAAACAAAAAAAATAAAAAAAATAAAAAAAGAACGAAAAAACTATTTGTTCCAAAATTCCAATCCTATACATTCTATTTCAGATTATATAGAACATAAAATTTTAAATGCTTCCTTTTTCCTTTTTTTTTTCCAAAATCGTTTTCTTTTTTAAGCAAAATACAAACAAACAAACAAAAAAATACTCTCTCCGTTGAGTATTTTTTTCCATTCTCCAAATTTAAAAACTCATTTCGTAATCATGTTTATCATAAATAAGAAGCTATTGCTTTTAATTAATTATGAATAAAAAATGACCGCCGAAAATTTTCAATAACTATACTACTTCTTTTTTTTTTTTTTTTTTTTTTTTTTTTAAATTATGTCTTTCCTTTCTGCCTCAGGTTATGTTTTCAACTACTTAATAAAGAATAATTTTTCTAAAACTGATCATTTAATATTTTTTTGCACAAGTGAACGTTATTGAAAATCAATTTTAATTCTTTTTTACAAGTTGATTAAGAAACGAATCTGAACATTTTGCTGATGGTTACATGCTTTTTTAATATGCTATCAAAAGTTAAAAGAATTGATAAATTTATAATTCAGAGTGCAACTATAAATTAGAGGATAATGTACAGTATTATTTATTATTTGAAATTGAAAAAAGTAATTATTCATAGTTTAATAATTAAAATTATATTCCGAACGAAGATAAAATTATTTATACAATTAGTTTTCTTTCAGTTTTATTTGCTTTTGTTGTTCTTCGTACTCTGCTGCTGCTTATCATACTGCCGCTTATTGTTGTACCTTCACTGCTTATCGTTCCCTGACTACACTGTGCTCTTCAACCTCAAAACAATAAGTACATTTGAAAATACTACATCATAAATAATAATTTAAAAATACATATAAATTGCCGACAAACATGTAAAATTAAACGTCGATTCCTATCTAATCTAAGCATCACATAACATTTTAGATATCTAATTACTCTGTCTTCTTTTCCTCATGTAATGTTATTAGAATTTTATAAAATCATGGATATGGTTTTATGTTGCCGGGAGCAATTTATTGCTTTTTCTTTCCTAATTTTTACGTTGATTTTCGCGTGTGTAATTTCCCTTTTATGGCAACTAAGCAAACACCTAATATCGCTCATGGACTGCAATAGTGGCACAACTCAAAAAACACGCTTTTTTGGACTAAGAACAGGTGTAAATATGAAAATACACATTCTTTTCAGCAGCAATACTAGCACAACTGATAATTCAACTTGAAGGTAATCTTCGTTTAAGCAAACTAAAGCATCTCTAATGCATTTTCCTTAGCAATGAAAACTTTAAACCCACTTATCTCAAAACATGATTTTTTTGAGTTGTGCCGCTATTGCAGCCCATGAGTGAAATGTTAAATAGAAACTGACCTAGTATGACACCTAATATGTAATAGAGACATCTTACTTCGACTGATCCTACTTTTAAGGAACTAAATATAAAAACATTAAAGTGTTTCTTTTTCTACGTTTGCACTTTGGAATTTAAGAAAATAGATAAAAATTTATATAATAATGATAGTTTTTCGTTACTGAGAAAATGTCGAATTTCAACGAGTCCGTATTTGTCAAAATATGTATTATTGTTTCCTTTATTTCTAATTTAAAAAAAAAAAAAAAACAAGAAAAAAAAACAATGGGAGATTAATTTTTTTCATTGAGAAAACTTTACTATTTTGCTTGTAATGTTAGGCATTTTACCAGTCCATGTTCGGATGCAAAAAAATTATTTACTAATCATTTTAGTAACTTTCTAAATTTCCATGGTGTATGTCATTTCTCATACAAAAGTATGAATCGATTTTCCAATTTTTTAAGGCAATACTAAAATAACCATACTGTTCTTCTCATTGAATGAGGGCGACGAGTTTTGTTTAAAAATATTTTATGAAACAGTTTCTTTGAAGGATCACTGATTAAAACAATTAAAGGGTGGAGTTTTTTACATAACAAAATAGTAACGCCTATACTTAGATGATAATAATAATAAGGTATTGGATAAGGTATCATAAGGTATCAGATGATAGCTAAGCTCTTCACGAACACTTCTGTCATGTAGTGTTCTGTGTCATAGAGAGTCGCTCTGTGATCGCATTTATGTAGAGCAGTGTTTCCCAAAGTGTGGTACGCGTTCTCATGCGAAATATCTTACAACAAGCGAAAATTTCAAAAAATTTATTTAAAAACAAAGCTAGCCATGAAAATTTACGATTACGTATTTTTCTATTGCCTATTTTTTGCACAGTTAACAGTTAATAATTAGTGGTGTCAACAGCCAGCTGTGATTTTTAACTTTTATGCAATTTTTTAATAGTAAAAAATACATTCATTTTTTAATTAGGGGTACACAACGTTACGAAAAATTTAGAAAGGGTACACAAAAGTCATAAGTTTGGGAAACACTGATGTAGAGATATCTCATTGCTTGCCGAAGCTTGTAGCGATAGGACCTTTTGAAACATCGTCGCTTAGCCCATTTCTTGTTTTTGATTTTCTTTGTTTACCCATCGCAAGTCTGGATAGTCGTCATCTTCTGGACGATGCCTCAAGATGGCGGATAGTTGGGAAACTCGAGGTGAGGAGGCGGGCCAATCACAGGATATCTATTGTAAGGACTTTCGAGAAATGTGGCGTCCACTCTAAGGAAACAGTTCACAGAGACAGGAACAGTGTCCTACCGATCTAGTGCAGGCAGCAAAAAGGCAACAATACTGTCTCAAGAGTATCCTCGCCAAAAGGGATAAGTCCGCGACGGCGACACAACTGTCTTGCAACCTGCATAATGCAAGAGGAACATCCATTTCAGAGATAACAATCACCCAAAGACCTAATGCAGGTGACCTGTATCTTAGGCTTCCTGTAGCCTGCACCCCTTTGATTGTGAACCATCTGTTTAATCATGGTGCCGAGAACACCTGTCTAAGACAAAGGATGATTAGGGGTGGGTTCTCTTTGGTAATGAGTCGTGATTAAGTCTGGACAGTGATTAGCGACGTTCTTATCTGGGAGTCAATATAGGCCCTGTAACATTGTCGAAAAGGACTATTATGGTCTGACGTAGTCTGATAGTCTGAACAGGTATCATGGTATACAGGCATACTGACACTCAAGTGTTCGATGAAGGTACTCTGACAGATCAGCGGTACAGTAACAAGATTCTTTTACCCTACTCCAGACATTTCGGCGGAATAAATGGAACAAATCTAATCTTTACCGACGATAACGCCGCAATACAGGACTCGGTTGGACGAATACCTTTAATCGGAAAATATTCAACAATTGGAGAGGCCTGCGAAATCTCCTGATCTTAATCCCCCCCGAACATGTTTGGGGTGCCTTTGGACACTCAATTGCAGCTCAACAAACAGTTTCAACATTGATGAGCTCAAGGGTGCCTTGTCTTGGTATAAGAATAAGTGCAGTTGCCACAGAGATTCATAAGGATCATGGTAAACAGTATGAAAAGTCGACGCGAGAGTTGATTAGCTGCTAGAGGCGATAATCCTCTAACTCTATTAGATATGATTTTATCTAACTGCCAGAGTGTCGATTAGGTATTGTGCTTGACAAATGACCAGTTTTCTTATTTAGGATGTAGGTTGTGCCCATTTTTGTTTTCCCTTATATTGGTCTTATATCGCATTATATTTTAACCAGGTTTGGTTTTATTTGCTTTGTTAGTTTTTTATTGCAAGAAAAACCATTTGTCCTCTGAATTGCTTCCAACAATGTGCTATATGCTTTGAAGATAAATGAGATTTATGAGTAGTAATTTAATAACAAATATTATGGTGATATAGTTATATTAATTATGCAATCACTTCAATAGGATATTTCAGTAAAACATTTTTTTAAAAAAAACTATTTAGTAGTTTTGAAATATCATGATTTGAGCTGTGTTGAAATTGGATTTTAATTATATGAACTTTCATATAATTTCCTAGAAAAAAAAAACTTATAAACAGAAATTGTCTAATAATATTTTGAAAATATTTAATAGTTACATCAAATAAAATAATTATATAAAAATTTTTTTTTTAAATATCAGTTTCATTAACACTCCATGTTGTAATAAAAGTCATATACAAATATTGCAATTGTTTATCAAACAGTACGATAGATGTGAATTACACAGGTCCTTTCTAAAAAATAAACAAGCCTATTCACTGAAGTTTCCAAGAAGTACACAGATTGTTTTATGAGCAACTCTCATGTTTTGGTATAATTATTCGGTGCAGGTTATTTAGATATTTTAGGAAATATTTTTAAAAGCCGCTCCAGGCTGTATTAATCTCATTGGCATTGAGCAAGATGCAATGGCATATTCACTGAAATGATCATTTCTTGATATCCCCATTCACAGAATCCAATGTAATGACACCACTCGTTAAAACAGACAAACGACTGTTATCTGCTCCACCCCCCTCAGCTTTAGAGATTCCATTACGATATTGGATCTCGAATTGTTGAGCCTAGATAGTCAATACCATCTTTGAATTAAAGTGTTTTAAACGTATTTATGGCCAGCGTATCTTCTAATGGTAGATCTTAAGAATCTTCTTTTGGTAAAGCTCGCTATTTTTAAGTGAATTACTTCCAATAGAATAAAAAGAAAACTTTCATTTTAGAAAAGAAAATGTTTTCTTGTGGGAATCTTTAACTAAAAGAAAATGTGTGCTTTAAATGTGCCGTGGTAAAATTCTATTTTAATTTTTATTTTTTTTATTTATTTTTTATTTAAGGAAAGCTTTCTATATGTAATTTACTTCTTGAAAATTCAAAAACGAAGTTTTAGAAAGTATTGTAAGGCGGTGATAGTTTGGCACCTTTTTTTGTTATTTCTATAAAAAATTCAGGCCTGTAAATAATAGAGAATGATTAATTTTTATCACACATGGGTGTTAAATAATAATAATATGCATTTATTTAATATTTGAAGTGAATTTAAAAAAAAAAGAGAATTTTTAAATATTGGTCCAGTCAATTTTATCACTATAAATAGAGATAAGACACACACACACACACACACACACACACACACACACACACACACAGGTACGCAAGGACCGGCAACCGGGGACGTGTGTGCCGGTACCCGCGACCGAGGACGTCCGTTAATAATGGGTGTATTTTGATAAAATTTGGGTATATATATTCTAATACGTGATAGATAATAGTTTAATGTTCAAATTTGAAATATTTTTATTTTTTCGAAGTATGCAATTTTGCAAGGTAAGCGAGGACTTCTATACACAACATACACACTTTACACAGCCAATCGAGGACCTTCAAGTAGAAAATGTCGCTTAACGTGTATTTTTACACAGTTACTCTGTTCCAAGTTATTTAAATTTTAAAAGATTGAATTTTAAATTAAAGATGTTTGTCCTTTGAGTTTTTTACATTTTATTAAAATGTTATTGGAAAAAAATTTATATATTTCGTGTTTAGACGCTGAATTTTTTTATACCTTTTTGGTCCTAGAAATATGGCAACTCAAATGAAAATTAATAACCATACGGCAAAATAGACTCTTCTTTATAGCTTTTTAAAAAATAAAATTTTTTTAAAATTTAAAATACTTTCCTTCAACTTTCAAATACCATAACTTGTTTCAGTTTTTCTTCTTCATTATTTTGCTTATGTTAGGGCACTAACTTTAGTTGCGGATTAAAGCTCATCCAGCTTCAGATCAATAAAAATAAACTTGTTAGGGAAGTAAAGGCGGTCGGCGCGCAATGCAGACTACGTTGCCAGCACAATTCCTATAAAATTGGAGATACTTGCTCATCACGGATATTTTGTTCTCATAATTTAGAGGTTTTTTTTTTTAAAATTTGTTTATGCTTGCCACTTTTTTAAATAGTTTGTTAAGAAATCTGTTTAATTTTTTATTGATGAAACTTATAACATGCTCATAACTTAAATTGTTTTCAACTGCAAAGTAGCGAATGAAGAAAGAAGGAAAAGGAATGCTTAAAGTATCAAAATCAATGAAACTCTCAAATATTCTATTAATTTCTTTTCTGAAAGCTAAGTATGTGAATGAAAGCCTTTCAAAATATAAGATTTTTGTAAATCAGCAACCAAGGTGGTACTGAAAACATATAGAACAGTGTAAATATTTCTAATAAAAAGAACAATGAACAAAAACTACTTATACATTCATTCAACTGTGTATTTCTGTCATACACCCCGGCAACCGCGAACTTCTACTATACACCCCTGCAACCGCGGACTTCTGTCATACACGCCGGCAACCGCGGACTTCTGTCATACACGCCGGAAACCGCGGACTTTAAAAATGCATTTTTAAAAAATACTGGAACAATTTCATGCGAACAATCACAGTGCTATTCTAACTGAATAAATGCTGTATGAGAGCCAAAAGCCACAGATTAACTAAAAAAATGATTTTTTTTAAAATTCTTTTTTCAGTGATCAGTCATTAATTGTGTTATATTTCTGCTCTGAACGATCCCAAAACTAACGCAACATATTTCCAATAACAGGTGGACAAAAAGATTATACCATCTGGCTAGTCATGAGAGGTTTCTCTTAAATACTTTCGTACAGAATCCGCTTCGCAAACCTATTGTTTAGATCCTTTTTAAAAAGTAAATGTAAGCTTTAAAAGCAATGAAAATCAGTGTTGAACGACCGAGCCAGAAGTTAAAAAACTAAATATAAATAAATGATATTTTCGGACATATTTTGAAATTTTCAAAGAATTATTAAAAAAAATTAGAAGTAAATTCAGATTAATATAAAACAATTTTAAAATCAGATATTTTAACAATCTGCATTGAGTTGGCTACGGAGATATTAAGGAAGGACACTATTAAGAAAATTTCATTAGATCTCATAAATAGCTAAATATACTTTAAGGGAAACAATAAATTTGTATTTTTATACCATGCTTGAGTTAGAACAATTTAGATTCTGATTTAGAAGTTTAAACAAAAATCAGTATTTAATAAATATTTATTATATATTATTATATAATAAATATTTAATATTTATAAATATTTATTATATACTCATAATGAATTTAAACCTAAAATTGAAATTTTTTATGGATGATTCAGTTATTTCAATTTATTTTGAAAACTACATTCATTAACTGTTGTTTCAACGACTAAACTAAAATTTTCAGGCGATGTAATTAGAACAAGTTTAGAACATTCTAGTTAGCTTGTAATTATTATCTAAGTTGCCCATTGCGACTCAACTTAGTGAATTTATTTAGCAGAATTAGTTATAAAAATGATAAAAAAACTTTGCGAATTCAATATTGAACTAATACGCTTATTCATTGATTAGCTTATGCACAGATTCACTCCTTCACAACCTTGCCCAGTGCGGGTCACTGATCCGCACTGGGCGATCACTGATCCGCACTCCGATTCAGAAAAACATCATTAGAAATCAATATAGTTAATCATCGCACAAACATCTAAAAACTTTGCAATTTTTCAACATGAGACAATATAATTTTTAATGTAAATATTGATTATCAAACAAATTTAAAATGAGAAAGAAGAGCTTTCACAGGCCGGAATACTCCAAGAGTATACTTTCTAAAGAGTATGTATACGTACTATTACAATATGTAATAAGAGTCTAACGCATTGAAATCAATTCTTTGTGATTTTAAGCAGCTAGAGTGAGAAAATTTTGATACTGTGGTCTGTGAAGGGAGAATCACGCGATTACCTTGAGGGGTTAATAACAATATAAGAGAAGATCTCACTAATTTTATCTTTCAATAGTTTGTTGTTTTTAACTTTAGAGAATCACATACCAATACTTTTTAATCATTTTTAAAATTGTCTTATTAAATTATCCGAATTTTAAAAATTATTTTTAGGATCATCATTCAACTATAATTATTTGCATCTTATTAATTAGTCAGTGTAATTTATAGATCCGCGAAAAACTATATATTATGGCAAAATTTGAAATTTTAGCTAATTATTATTTTATAGCAAGATCACACGATTTTAAGCCAGGCAATACTATGCGAACAAATATTAAATAAAAAAGATTGAAGGATTAATATTAAATAAATTAAAATAAAAATATGAAATAAAACAATAAATTATGTTAGTACTAAGTTCATTCAAGAATTTAATTTAAGAATGCCTGCATTCTAAAAGAATTTTAAAAAGAAGATACAGATACTTAAGATACTCGTGAAACAAAAACAAGCTAAAGAGCAAAATAGTAACAATGTTTAATGCTTTAATGAAAAACATCAAATTGTCTTTTGTTCTGTGGAGAGCATTCTGGAATATTCGAGAAAAAATATTAAAATCTGAGTCTCAATAATATAATAAACAAATTTAATAATATCCAAAAACAAAGTGGGAATATATGTAAAAACTTCAAGGAGAACAAACGCTAACTGAGTGCGGCTGGACCGGATCGCACCTAGCTGCGTACCGTTCAGGCCTGTATCATTTAGTATAACTGAGTTAATTTTGTATTTCTTTCTTTCTTTTTTTTTCTTCTTTTTTAAAAAAAAAAATAATGGTGTTGAAGTTAGCATAACAACATTTCCCTTTTGTCACTAGCAATTATCTGCAAAAAGTATGAAACAAAAATTTTACGTCAAGGGTTTTTCAAATTAACTTTCTTTTAAAAACCCATAAAATATTCAATTCAACTTTATCGCTTACTTCTAAAATTGCTTAAGTTTCAAGCTTCTATGTTAGAGTATTTGAGAAAACATAAAGTAACGTAAAGTCATACATCAAAAACAGAAATGATTATTGAAAATTTTTTTTTACAATACCCACTTTGGTTAACATTCGTCAATTCAGGCGTATTAAAGCATATTTGTTAGCAAATCTTTCAGGGGCACCATATAAGGGGGAACAACGTTTTTCCCACAGTATGGACAGTTAATATAGAGAATGAAAGAACATCTATGCTTTGTCCGGGATTCGAGCTCAAAACCTTTCTGATTTGAGGCCATAGTTTTTAATATAGCGAGAAAAAAATTGTTTATACGCCCTTTGACGCAGGTGGGTCTTATAAATATATATTTTTTGACCCTCTAATCACAAACAAAAAAAAAATATTTTGGTATTTTTAAAGTATAAAAAATAGTCAAATATTAGTTACTAAAAAAACTATTAATTTACTTTTAAGACCCTGATATTTCATGCTGTTTTTCATAACGACAAATTATTAAAATGCAAGATATAATATTTTCCACTTACTTTGACCTAAATTAATACGAAATAGAGAAAAAAGTATGAAATAATTGAGCTCGGCACAAAAAAGAACCCTGGTTATCTTATTGTAGTTTGTAATGCGATAATTTTATAGAGAGAAAGCTTTAGCATTTCAATTGATGTATTATATATTCTTATTTTTTATTAAATTTTCTCAGGATTTTAAAGTTTTCTTTGCCCCGTAAGTGGACTGATCGTAAAAACACGGTTCCCAATAAAACGTTAAAGTCGAGAATCACTGGTGGCAGTCAGTAAGCGGGTGGATGGCCACTTTGATCAGCCTACGTAGGGACCGAGGGTGAGCGGTATCGGTCCATCGGTGCTCGTTAAACTGTTCCGTCGTAAAGTCCTAAGCTTCGCTCGTAAGTCGTCGGGCTGCCAAAGCGGATGAGCCATCCCTCTGCAAAGGATCAAAATTGCGATGGCATGTCTTTGAATAATGTTTCCAGACCGTCGTGTGACGCTCTGGTGTGACGTAAATAAAATATCTACCTACCTCAAATTTTATTCATATATGCTTTACATTATTTAAATGTTTGTATTCTTTTAACAGTAGCTGCTAAATAGCAATTGGATTATGCCTGATTATTGGAATGTAAAAATATTATTATTATTACTTGAATTTTTACTTCCTAAGAACGTAAAACGCAAGGCTTAATATACCCACTGAAGTTTTGCTGTAACTGTAAATGTATGATGTTTTCTTTTTCTTTTATTTTGTTGTAGAAATTATATATTATTTCACTTAAAAATTATTTTTATTCAAAATAATATCTAATTTTTAAGATTTTTTATGAGAAAATGCAAATTTAGAGATAAAAATACAAAATGACATTTTGTGCATTTTTCTGCTTATAATGGTAAAATTGTTTTTAATTATTTCGTTAAAGTCTATTTTTCATTTCTTTGTGAGAAAAATTTTGACGTACTTATAAATAAATACGATATTTAAGGTAAGATATAAATAATATAAAATACAAGAGATTTTAAGAAATAATACGATAAATAAACCAGCGTTTATTTGCCTTGCCTACAAAGTATAGATGAGGGCATTTTCTTTTTAACTAGTATTTTTTTAATTATTATAATCTACGATATAAAGAAATAAGCTATAGATAACTTGAAATATATAATGGTGTGGTATAAAAATAAAACGTTGAAGTTGTTGGGAAGTTTCTTTCGGTTCAAGAATTTTAATAAAAAGAATAAATAAAATGAAAAAAACTAAAACATTGATAAATACTGGCATTTCTTATTAATTTATAATTTTAAACGATTGGAAGCATTATTCAAAATAAATTAATAGTAATCAATTAAAATAATGGTAACAATTAATGGAAAATTAAATCAATCATTGTAATCGAAAATTAATGCTATTTGCATTTCTGTTAGAAAGGTCACTGTCCTTAGAACATTTATGGGCTTGACCATGGTCTTTGTCGGTTCATTTGGTAAAGAGAGCGACCACCCTACTATGCATTGGGGGCAAAAGGAAGGTTGGTGCCTGACAGTCATATGATAGGGAAGCAAGATGGCCCCTTGTGCTAAATGTCCCCTACCTAATTGGCTAAAAGATGATTCCGAGAATTTTTTACCCACGCATTTTCCATTCCCGCGCTTTTTGTAGAAATAGATCATGTACTGCACCCTTTGGAAATTCATTTTCGAGAGACTTCAGTTGTACTTTCATATTACTTAAAACTGCGTGAATAAACATATATATGATGGTAAAATAGGAAAATCACTCTTTACACTTATATTTGTTTACTCGAATGCATTACTTTAATGCCGCAATGAGAACAAAAATAAGAAAAGAAACAACAAATTCCAGCTCATGTAACAAGTAGACATTTTAAATTTCAACTTCAAAAATACAGTAATAAAATGCCAATTTAACTACTTCAAAAATAAATTGAGTTATTAAAATGACTTAAAATTGAATTGTTGAAACTGTGTTTGAAATTTACAATATAATCAGGAACGCTCAAACTCAGTCAACATAATTAAGCTAAAAGTTGCCATTTTTACTTTATTCTATGCTAAAAATTTGTAAACTTATTAAATCAATCTAGATAGGATATTAATGTAAGGCAGAATACAGCTCTTATTGAATTGATTAAGTATAAGTTTTTCACAACGCAAGAAATGTTAGGTACTGGCATGCTTTTTGCAATTCTTTTTATTATTTATTTATTTAAATTATATTTATTTAGTGCATTTTTAGGGGGCTTACATTTGTATTTTTCAAGTAATATATTTGAGTGGTTAAATATTGACCAATGCTTCTGAAAATATCAGCAACAGTAGATTTTATTAAAAACAAAAATTTGACCTTTGACGTTATAATTGATTTGAAAATTGAAGTAATAATTTAAAAACTGAAGTAATAATTTTTTTTCCCTTTGTGTTTCATCTATTTGTGCAACCGTGTTCTACAGCTTATTACTCTTCTGTTTAAAATAATTTCAAAATACACGTAAAAATTGCTGAAATGATCTGTTAACTTATTATTGTCGATCATTATTCACTCAGAGTTCATACAGAATATTTTTAAGTTACATTGAAGTTTTTTTTCCTAATTAAAAAATAATAATAATAATTTTAGCAGATTTTTAAGCTTTGAAAAAATAAATCATAGATAATTCTACAAGATATAATTTTAAAAGTACGGAGTATAAATAACGACTCACATTTAGAGTCGCATACTTTTCTTCGAATTGAAATGTTTAGTCTAATTCAATATAAATTATTTGATTTGAAAGTATTTAGACCCAATTGATCAGAGTATATAAATATTTTTCACATTTTTATAATTCTGGAAAGTTGTGTCACGCATAATCTCTACCCCAACTGATTGTGACACTTTTCCCCAATAGGCTTGCCATTCTTGAACTGCATTGCACAAGGATGAATAAATTCTTTTTTAGAATTTTAAAGAAACATAACTTTATTGTGGATTACATTTTAGATGGCTGAATTTAAAGCTTGATGAGAAAAAGCTGAAAGGGGTTACGCTGTACCAACCGTCTACTAAAGAATCATATCAAGTAAAATAAAAGGAAAGACCATTGAAATATTTTGAACTTTATATACGGAAATCCTTCAGGGTACAAATGTTATTTTCGTGGGAGCGATTAAAATTTCAATAAGTTTCAATTCAAATAAGTTTCAAACTATAGTAGAAATTTATACGTTGTCTCTACAAAATTTTCGCGTTTCACATAAAAGTTTCCTTGTTTAAAAAACTAGTCATTTTTATATAATCATGTTCATAATTTAGGAAGTTTTAATTCTTATCAGTTTAACTAGAAGGATATATATATATACAATTTGCAAGAATCAAAAATCACTACACTCTTTTTTTTATATAAAACTATGCGAAAAATTCATGTGCTAGATAAACATTAAATTTGTTTATCTTATTTATCTTATTAAAATTTTTTGAAGTAATTTTTCTAAATTTGCGTTTTTTGTGAAATTTCTCCTGAGTTCTACCTGTATGATAGAAGTTTTGACATCTTTTAATTTTAGTAGGGAAATGAAACTTAAGAATATATATTTTTTTAAAAATTTCATCACTCAGAAACAATTCAGCCGATTTCGCTCAAAATTTCGTATTTTATGAACAATAGTAACGTACTTTGAAATTATGTACAAATTTGTGTACCTTATGATTTAAACAATATTTGACCGTCAATAAGAGTGTGCAAAGATATTAAATAGTTCACGAGATATGACATACTATGCAGAAAGGGAAATTAACATCAAAGGACTTAAATTTTCGTTCGCTCTCTACATAAACTATTTTGACAATATATTTTCTGAATTACGGCTTCTCTCCTTCATAATAATGTGATGATCAAGAGTCCGAAATTGTAGAAGAAAAAGCATGTTTCTTCAGAGAGAGTACGTTTTTGCTTTTGATTTCATAACTTAATTTATCTCTCACGTAATCTAATTATCATACCGGTTTTTAGCCTCATGAAACATTGTGACTGCATCATAGCACGTGATACTGTACCTTTAACAATTTGCAATCTTATACGCGGGGTCGAAAATACAAACCTAATGCTAGAAGGTTTATAGGGGCTGACGCAGATGCTACATCGCACACCCAGGCGGCAGCGATTGTCAGAGATAGAATGATATTGACAATAAAGTAGGAATCCATCAGAAATTCAAACCAAACCGATGATCTTGCTTTAAACAAGCAATGATTTTTCTGAGTAGTAATGAAATTACCGTAAGTTTCATAACTGCTCAGTGAGCACTGCTTAGAACCTAGAAGACATGTCAACGCGTAGGCAGGAAGACATGTCAACGCGTTGGCAGGAAGACATGTCAACGCGTAGGCAGGAAGACATGCCATTGCTTGCCTCATCATCTGAGATTCTGAGCACGACTTAATGCCCATTCCCTAAGCATTTAGTTTCTCATCATGCATGAGAAAATCTAGAAACTACTTCAAGAAAAACTTCTTGCTTGTTGCAATAGGTTAATCGCATGCAGTAAGAATGGCCCCTTAAATATGAAACTTCCCCTTAAATTTTAAAACTTAAACAGGAAAATGATATTTTATTTTAATATTAGCATTTTTAAACTTCTTCCTAAATGAATCCATATTTACCTTTTCAAAGGTAGACTCATAGTTTAATTTCAATTCGAGCAGCCTTTGCGCTTGACTGTCAACTCAGTACCTGCGTCAGACTCTAAAAAGTATCTAGTTAGGATTGCGTTTCCATTTAGCATTGCTATTTCATCCAAGTTAACCTTCCAAGTTATTATTTCTTCTAGTTTTGAATAACTTTGTATAATTTCAAAATGACAAAAATACTTTAATAGGGCGCAAAAATTCATATTAATAACGAACAGTTAAGAAATCGTTTCTTTTGATTTAAATATATTTCTTTGCGAAACTTGCACTTTTACTCAATAATATTAATTTAAATGGGAAA
Source organism: Parasteatoda lunata (assembly GCA_949128135.1). NCBI lineage: Eukaryota > Metazoa > Arthropoda > Arachnida > Araneae > Theridiidae > Parasteatoda > Parasteatoda lunata. The sequence goes on from OX421980.1 coordinate 47,224,958, forward strand.
GAAATTAGGATATTTCGCACGTGGCTTACTAATTTTACAAACCCCCTTGATTGCTCAACATTCATCATTGTTTTTTTTCCCTACAAACAACAGAAATTTTGTAAAAAAATAAAAATAAAAATATAAAAATAAAATATTACTATTCAATTCAAAAGTATTTGTGGTATGTTAAAATTAATTACATTGAAATAAGCGATTACCTAGATTCGAAAAACAATCAACTCTACTTGAAAATAAAAATATGGACTTAGCAATATAGAATAGCAATATGAACTTTGCAATTAGATGTAATTTTAATCATGGACAATAATAGCGATGATTATATAACAGTTCGAATTGAAAAAGAATTTTTCTCTCTAGGACAATTTTTTTTAATTTTTACTTTTAAAAATTTCAATAAAAATATTGGCATTTATATCAGGCTAAATTATATGTTCACACATCAAGTCGTATGTGAGCTTATAAAATACAAATCTCGAGAAAACGATACAAAATTTCTTACAACAATAAATAATCGTGTATTAATCAAAAAAAAAAAAAAAAATCACCACAAAATCATTTATAATTAATTACATTAAACTTTGAAAAAATATAAATAAAAAAAAAAAAAAAGAACTGTTAAGTTTACCGAAATATTTCTTTCAGTTTATGAAATTACAACTATGTATTAGCATTTCTTAGATCTGCAGAATGCCTCACCTGGTATTTCTTTATAAGTTTAACAGCTAATCATTCTTGAGCAAACTGTCTGTAGTTAATTTTTTTTTCAGTGAATCGTATTGCTTATACATTTTTCGACTAACTTTCTTATTTTCAAGTTTGTATGTCTTACAGGTTTTATGTCACAAAATAAAATGGAATGAAAAATTGAAAGCACAAAACAGCGACTAATGCTATGTTTTACTATAGAGAGTGATTAATGTTTCTCATTTATATTTAATATGATAAATCAAAACCGTATACGACACATAAAAGAGGATATAGCAAATGCTGTTTCCTAAACTTTAAATTAATTAAACTTAATTTATAATTCAAACTAAAACAGCTGACACAAAAACAGTTGCTCTTTTTTAAGCCGAAATCCATGCTACCCATTGTTTAAAAGAATTAGAATATTCTATTTTTTTGGAGGGGAGGGAATGTAATATTTTGCATGTAAATATTTATGTAATATTTTGCATGTGGACTGTAATGTAAATATTTTGCGGTTGGCAGTAGGCATAAAAAAATAATGTTGTTTTCTTATTTCAGATAAGATATAAGTTTTACTCAGGGAGACCATTAATATTTCAATTGATTTATTAAATATTCCTTTTTAATTGAATTTCCTCACAGAATTTTAAATTTTCTTGCTATTGTCATGCACTGTGTTAATGCCATTATTTTTTTTAAAAACAAAATCTAAAATTTTAACCACTTCGGTTTAATAATTTCTTATAATTTGAAACTAAAAACTAAAGGGAATTTCTTACTTTTTTTTATAGAAAATTTACATATTGTCTTATAAATAAAATATAATGCTGTATAAAAAAAAAAAAAAAAAAAATCCAGCTTATTGTTTAAGATTTAAAAAAATTACTTTTTTCCACTGACTTTTATAAACCTTCAAAGTATGAATTAGGATGTTATTTCATTGTGAACTAATTTTTTAAGTTATTTTAATACATGGTCTATAGAAGTATATAATGATAAGAATAATACTAAAAGAATAATATGACTCAAAAAAAAAAGTTGGAATTTTATTCAGTGTTTTTTATAATAAATAAATAAGCCTGGTTAGGTATTTCAAAAAATTCAATTGTAAAAACCTCAATAAACAATAAAATTTTATTTCTTATTTATTGATTTTTATTAATTTTTTAGTTTCAATTGAATCGAAATATTGTTATTAATAAGAGTAAAATAAATTAAAAAATATACGCAAATAAAAAAATATATAAAAGGTGTACTGAATATGTTTCATTTTTTTATTAATTTAACTTCTATCTGAGCGCCAACAAAGCTACTGTCAAAAGACTGTTCAAGGGCTTGACCATTTCTTTTGTTGTCTCATTCTGAAGGGAAGATGGGAGCCCTGCCCCGGGTGGTCTTCCGATCTGGCGCAGAAGATTGCCTATGCTAAATCATCCTTACCTAATTACTGTAAGATGCTACTACTGAGAATTTCCCGCGCTTTTGCAAAACATAAAACACGTGTAAAGTTCCCTCCTTGTATTATTGACTGGGTGTTTAATTTGGAAATGGATTTTTATTTTGAGGGACTGATTACTTGTATTTTTTTTATTTCCTTCTAATTCCACTTAAATTGAAAATCTTAAAAATGGATATTTGTGTAAAAATCACTGTTCATTCTAATATCTGTTTGGTCGAATATAATTCCCAGAACACTGTATTGAAAAAGAAGAATGAACAAATAAGTGATTTCTAACAAGTTAACAAGGAGATATTTCAATAGTTAATAAATTAATAAAGTTCAATTTAACTACTCCAAATAAATTTAATTGTTGAAAGGACTTGAAAGCTTGAATTGTAATAACTGAAATTTACAAGGCAAACAGGAGCCTAATCTACATAAATGAGCGGAAAACCGTTATCAATAGCTCATTTAATGCTACTAAGTATATGAACTTAATAAATCTGTATAGAAACATTATGAAAAGAGGTAAAAAAACGGTTCTTGTCTCAATAGAAATAGTTGAACACAAGCTTTAAAAATTTTTAGTCGTATTAAAAGCTAATATATTTCTTTCATTTTTCATATTACTTATTTATTAAATTTGTTATTTACATACTCGCTCATTCAAAATGAAGAAACTGAAAAAAATGTGCAGCTTGTGCATTTTTGTGATTGTTGTTGTTACGGTAAATGTTACGCTTTACGTGAAAAAATTTAATCAGTTAAGTATCGACCAATGCTTCTAAAAATGGCAGAAGAGTTGGATTTTATAATAAGAGTTTTTTTTCCCCTGTTTATCTCTTGTTATAAGAGCAAAAGTACAATAGAAGTTTTTATTTTTGTTTTTTCATTAATTTCAAAACGTATGTAACAATTGTTGAAAACTTAATATTAATCATAATAAAGTTTACTTAAAATAGTATTTGTTAGCTGTATAGTAAATTGTTTTTTTCCCTCTTTTTTTTAAAAAAAATCCTAATTTTAGTAGATTTTTTTGAGTTTGAAAAAAGAAAATAATTCCAAATAGATTTTAGAAGCTTGTATAATTTTAAAAATAGGAAGTAAAAATGTACTATGACCTGTTAGAACCTAATATTTTTTTTTCTTAAAGAAAATATTTAGTTCAATTAAATATAAACTATTTAATTGAAAAGTCATGAAAGCATACAGAAAACATCAAACAGAGCATAAAATGTATAATTTAAAGATCATCTATTGAACTAGTTCTATTGATCATCTTTATTGATCTTCTATAGATTTTTCCTTCATATATATTTATGAATAAAGGGAGAAAGGAAAAACAGAAAATTTCGCAATTTCACTTTGCATCCGAACCTCTGAAAGAAAAAGAAAACAACTCAAGAACCAGATTTTACAGAACATCAAAAATAAAATTGTTTTAAAGGAAACCCAAGTAAGTTAAAGTATGGTGAGGCCTGCGATTGGAGTACTAATGTCAACGCAGAAGCCTTGTAATTTTGAACCCAATCCAGAAGACAAGGGAACTTCTGGATCAAGTATTGGGAGAAATTTGTCTTCAAGGAGGACTTTTTGATGGAATTAAAACGCCTTTGCGTTACATGGAAAGGAAAACCGCGAAAGCCTTCCACGGCAAGCATGACGACAAGGGGACTCTAACCAATAATCCCTCTACCACTGAGGATATTTTACGTCAGCACTGCGGACGGTGTGATCCGGGTGCGGAATTCGTATCGACCAGGATTTGAACCTGGTTCATCTCATTGGGGGGTAAGCGCTCTGTCTCATGAGCCACCACGGTTCTGCAGATGGTTATAGAAAATTAGTTTGAAAGACAAGGCTTCCTTGGCTTCTACCAAAAGAAGTTTGTAGATAAAATTAGGAAGGTGGATAAGGGTGCAGCTGAGAAGTTTTTCTCATCGGATGTTAGTTTTACAACGATCTTTTATTTAGGAAAGCATTTATGATATATATAATTTTTTGTTTTTTTGTTTTGTTTTGGTGTTCCAAAATTAACAATAAAATTTTTTTTAAAAAAGGCATTTTAATTACTCAATGCAAGGACAATGCAAGGATCACAAAAACCAATTTTGTCCTCATTGCTTAAGATAAATTAGTATTACTTTTGTGTGATTCGAATTGAGTAGTTTATTTTTTACGTATAAGTTTTAAAAAAAAACTATTTTCCATTCTCAACTTTAAGTAGAGTTAAGCTTAAATTTTAGCATTTTTAAGCAGTGAAGTAGTTTTTCTGATGGTGCGACATTTTCACAGAGATGAGGCAAGTCGGTGTGAGACAAGTCTAATAATTTGAAGCAACGTTGCTTGGGTGCCGTTGAAAATTGTTAAATGGTTGTCCGTTATATTTGGTTGATTGTATCGTTTTTCGAAAAAATTTTAATTAAAAAGCCTCCCTAATAAAAGTGGGTCAAGTGTTGATTGTTTAACACTTAAAACAGTCAAGCATTCTTGCAACAGCCCGGAGTGTGATAGAGGTTAAGTTTTACAATTTTCAGTCTAATCATTTCAAACTGTACATAACAAGATTTACAGTTGGGGAAATAGTATTTAAAATATATTTTTTATTAATTATTCATCCACTCAGGTAGGTTCTTAAAAAAAAAAACACCTGGAATTTTTCAGAGTGAGTAAAATCATACCTACCATAAAATAATCCTGCTTTCAAATAAAGTAGAAATGATGAAATAAAAAGCCAAAGAGAGATATTATTTGCAACTGTATTTATTTGATAGAAAAAAAAACAACATTTTTCTTCTATCTGTAGAATGACAGAATGAAAGATATCATTATCCCTGATAAATTTACATATTTCTTCCGCTTTTAAGAATAAGTTAACTGTCTCAAGCAAGAATTAAAGTAATTAATTCTTAAATAATTCTCTTGATTATTACGGCCATGTTATTGAACAAGAATTTTAATTTTGAAAGCTCTAAGGAAGTCAAATTTTTACTCTGTGAATCGTTATTGTTTTTCAACAGTGTAATTTTTACACGTGATATAATTTTAAAAAGGCATTACACATAATTTTAAAAAGGCATTTTGTTGCGATTCTGATGTAGATTAACAAAGCCAATTCTATGTTTTCTAACAATATTTTTGATACACTCATGAAAAAAAAAAAAAAACAATCCACGATTCCCTTTAAAAATATTTTTTATGTCCAAAATAATAATGAAGTCAAAGATTTAAATTAAAAAACAGCTATAAAACCCATTGTTTATTCTAGCTTGTATGTACCCCACACCGTAAATATATAAAAGTAAATTTTATATATTACATTATCAGACGCTATAAACGAAGCTTTTTTTACTATTAAGTTTTAGTTCATAATTAGCATCTGTGTTGACTTATTAATGGATATGGTTTAAGATTGCTCGGAAATGTTTCGTAATAGATTTGCTTTTAATTAGAATTTTTTTTTCTTTAATTTTTTCAAAAAAGATGAAGCTTTAGTATAACAAAAAAGTATATTATAAATTTAAATAGCATAATAAATTAGTGTAAGGTAAAATAATTTAAACAAATTATAGAATTATAATTAATATTTAAAAAAAATGCTTCGTAAAGCAAAATGTTTGTTTGTTACTCTTTGATGAGAAATTAATTTTTAAAAAAAGTCACGGGAACAAATAGTAATTTTGTTTATGAATTTATAAAGGTATTTTCTACATTGAATGTTACGCTACAACTCCTTACTAATAACCTTATGGTAAATGAAAACACTTTTTTCAAAATGTGTTGATTTTAATAGTTTAATTTTTTTACTTTAAAAGTAAATTAGATAATTTTTTAATTAATATTTCAAAAACGAAATCTGCAAGAATTCTATACTGCAAAGAATGCTGACGATCTTCGCATCCACCCTCGAAAGAAACACTTAATCGGCTCTAATCGGTCAGTAGACAAGTGACTAGGTTCGCGCTCACTTAAAAAAAGGGTCGAACTCCCTGCTCCTCGCTGCCGAAAGGCAAGCTTAAACACATTGTGAGTTTTAGAAAATTCCACTATTCTAGAAGTTAAAAAATGTGGACTCTTATATTTTCCAAAATGAAAACTTTCAAAGACCCCCTTCAAAAATGTGAATTTTTTTCTTTTTTATATAGATTTTTTAATATTTTCAATTAATTTATACCCCTAAGAAGATTAAACGAAATTTTAAATTGATCCTTTGCTTCCTCAGACCTAAAAAAAATTAACAATTTATTACTTATAATTCACAAGATATGTGAAGTTTCATAATCATTTTAAAAAATTTATCGAATAGTCATTTTTAATTGTTTAATAGAAAGTAACATATTTCGGTTTCGTTGTAAATTTTTATGACAAATCGTCATATCATTTGGTAACATCATAAATTGAAAGCAACAAACAATTAAATTTTGTTTCTAACATGATTTAATGTTTTTTTTTACGAAATATTGATTCGATTTTTTTCAGAGAAAAATCAAAGTTGATTTTTTAAAAAAAAATTAAGTGCTCTATTTTGATATTTGAGATTTTGAAATTTATTATTTATCAAGTCAATTAAGCATTTCAGCAAGGAGTTGCACCAAAATAACGTAAAACATCAGTAATTCTTGATAAATTATCTGTATATTAAGCATTTTGAAGCAATTCATAATTCATTTTTTTTTTCGGTATGTTATATAAAACGTAATCCTGTTAAACATATATCAGTAATTTTTACAAACATTCTTCTGAAAAATATTATTATATTCATCACAAATTTTTTTAAATTATTTTTATTTGTATTTGAATATTTTTAAAATGACTCAATGCTTTACCACCGTTGTATAGTTTAGTAAAGCTTGCTTTTCCAAAACGATATTTTAGTGGATCTTATTCCAGCAGTTTTTTAATAAAAGAAAAGGCATGTAATTAGTGATCTTATTGTAATATTAAAAAGTGACAAAATAATTGCCTCAACAACCTTATCTCTCTAACTATTACTTTTACAAATCGCAATTACAACAATTTAAAGCTAAATTTATACTCAATATCTATCTTTAGATATATCGATTCTTCAGACATATTTATTCTATTTCTTGTATGTATTTATACTATGTTTCAACTATTGTTTATTATTTTACCAACTTGGTGTTCTTCCTTCGTCCCGTAACAGCTTTATTCCGGAATTCTTAATTATGATTTAGGTTCAATATTAAAAAATATCTCGTAAAATATGAAGATCGATTTTGTCATGATATTTTTTTAAATTTCGATAACCATATTCCGTTTTCGAAATTGATCACTTCAAATATGCCAAAAAATGGATACAAATATAATATTTTTTGTACGAAAATAAAAATAGTAATATAAAGAAAGTAATAATGTGAAACAAAGTAAAAATAATAAAATACCAAAAATAAAATAAAATATGTAAAAATACTATAATAAATGACAAAAGCATCAAAAATTTAAAAAAAAAAATAAATAACAGGATAATCATTTTAATATATATTTTTATTCCCTTAGTTACATGCTCTTGGACTGGTCTCCAAAGATTGAGACTGGTGTTCAAAAGCTAGAAGGCTTTTGGAAACAATTCTTAGGGGGCGGGGGGTCAAGAACCTGTTTTACTCTTCCCTCAGTGAGAGTTATGTCATACTTCCATGTCGTTGTAAATAGTAGAAGAAAAAGAAAAAAAAAGTAAAAGAGACCGCTTTTGCTTAGATCGTTAACATTTTTATTTGGAAAAGTATGCATGAAATATGAAGAATTTGCTTGGAATACATTTAATAATGATATATTATATTAGCATATAATACCCTTTAAAAAAAAATGAACTGAAAGCTGAATATATATATATATATATATATATATATATATATATATATATATAGCCACACTCTTCAGAGTGTCAGAGTAGTTTGGAATAAGAATCAAGCAAAAAGAGAAAATAAATGAATTAAAGAACTACGATACATGTTTTAATGTTTTAATTAAGTAAACGCGTAGTAGTTGACATGGATGTTGAGAAAATTGTTGTTAAATAGTAGCAAAATAAGTGACGCAAAATTCTACAATTGGTACAAAGAATTTTGTTTTATTTGAAAACTATAGCGGAGATAGTATCAGTGGTTCTTTTGCGATTCATATGATGCAGTTAAATGTTTGTAATAAAAATAAAATTAAAAAAAATATATATTGAAAAAGATTTTTTAACTTTCGGTTATAAGATTGACTGCCAGAATAATGTACTCGTTTTACAACATAAGTGTTCGGCTTTTTCCTAATGAAGCAAAGTAATGTGTTACAAAAAAGTAATAAAAAATTATTTTATTACTTTTTTTTTCACAAAAAAAAATAAATAAATAAATAAAAAGATACACAATGTGCATATTTATAATGGATAACGTAGGTATTTCACGCTTTTTTTTAAAGCAGGCGTGAAAACTTTAAAAAAAGTAGTTCTTAGAAAAACGTGTTTGATATCTAGCATTAGAATATTCTCTAATAAAATTGACAGTTTTTAATGAATAGATAAGCGCATCAACTAAAAATCTTAAAACGATTAATAAAATTATAAAAAAAAATGAATATATCATACGCAGGTCGAAAATTTCATGTGCAGTAGTTTTTCGTTAAAGAGCAATATCTTTTCGAAACGTGAAATATTTACAACTAAAATATATTGGTTTCATGCTTACGCTTATTATGTATTAGATAAAACTAAATGTTCAATAGGTCATTCAAGGGTATAAAAGATCACTCAGTAATTCTGGAATCATAGAATTGAAATTATGGAATTTGAAAATTTTTAATATTTTATGTTCATTAAATTTGAGAGGGAAAGTTTCTGATAGAAAATGGGAGGCCATTCATATTATACTAAGAACAACACTGATTTCAATTGTTTTACAGTGCCAAGTTATTCTTGGTTAATGTTAAATATTATGAAAGTAAAATAGAACATGAAGACTTACAATTGTTTCTCCAGTTCCTTGTAATTTTATATTATATTATTTGTAGCCTAATTGTACAAATATATTTTGTAAAGAAGAAGCAAAGCCTTATAATCTGTGACATACTTTTTTTTTTGTCTCATTCTATGAAATTCAAGCGTTTGTGGTAATTTTGAAACTTAAATCATATCGTAGGAAATAAATTATTCCTATAGTATCTTCATAAGCAACATTTTTCGCAGAAATATGTAGACCACTGCACTGCCGCATTGCGTAAGGCGATCGTGGTCTTCAGAAAACTTTAAACTGGTAGAAACAGTTTTAAAAGAACATTCAAGAACTCACATCTTTACCTTCCTAATTATCGAAAAAAAAAATGTTAGAGAACCTCTGCGAAGTATTTCTGTTCTCAGAATATTTAATTTCATGTATTAGTTTTGAAATTTCGGAATCAATTTTGAGTTTTCTGAGGGCGTAGGCCAGCTTACCAAAACAGATACATTCATGCCTAAACGATCGTTGAGAAAGACTTTACTGAGTGGTAGCAAAAGGATAATAAAATTAGGAGAGCAGTTGCATGTCAGGGGATAAAGCGCTTACGTCCCAATGGGGTGAACCAGGTTTGAAATTTTGGAAATGGCTGGTTGATTTGAATTTTGCACCCGGCTAGCACCAACCACAGTGCTGAGGTAAAATATCTTCAGTGGTAGACGTATCATGGATTAAGTCCCCTTTCAATCCGGCTGACCGCGGGAGTTTTTCGTGATTTTCTTCTTCATGTTACGCAAATACGTGTTAGTTCCATCAAAAAGTCCTCCACAAAATCAAATTTCTCCCAATACTTGATCCATGAGTTCCTTAGTCTTCTGGATTGGGATTAGGTTCAAAATTGGAAGGTTATGGAGATGGTATAGTAATAAGTAAAATTGGTAGTCGTATGCCCTAAATTGGGTCAGCTGTTTTCCACAATCAAAACTGTCTTGTTCTCTGTTTCATTTGCTTCACTGTATTGTGATTTGTTATATTTCGGCCGTATTTATGTATTTATGATTTTTATCTTGTATTATTAATTTTTTACCCCACATAAACGTATTTTTTGTCTTCAATTTCGAGAAATATTAAAAAAATAGTTTTCAAAGGCGGTATTTACAAAACACTCTGAGTGACCTAAAAATAAAAATTTTCATGCCGAGCATTAGTAAATATCAGAGCATAATCAGCTAGTCTGCAATTTAAAAATTAATTTAAATAAAAGTCTGATGAATACTTTCACGCCTACTTAAAAACAATCGTTTAGAAAGACTTAAAAGTGGTGGCAAAAAAGGAAAATAAGATTAGGAGAACAGTTGTGGGTCAGAGGATAGAGCGATTGCTATCCAATGAGGTGAACTAGGTTCGAATTCCGGCAATGCCTGGTTGATTCGAGTTTTGCACCCGGCTTCCACCGACTCAGTGCTAAGTTAAGATATCCTCAGTTGTTAACGGATCATGGGTTAAAGTCCCCTTGCAGTCAGTCTAAGAGCGAGAGGTTTTCGTGGTTTTCCTCTTCATCTAACGCAAATGCGGGCTAGTTACATCCAAAAGTAGTGATTAAAAACAGAAAGCCTATAGAAATCTAACAAACTACAATAGAGGACTGTGAATGTCCAATAAGCACAAAAATAAGTTTTATTGCGGGTTAAATGTTTTTAACGATCTTTTTATGACTATTTTCTGTATCTTTTTACAATCAAAACTGTTTTTTCTCTGTTTCATTTTTTTCACTGTACTGTTATTTGGTATATTTCGACTGTATTTTTGTGTTTTTGATTTTTACCTTGCTTTAATATGAAATTTTGACTCCATATAAACGTATTTATTGTCTTCAATTTCGACAAATATTATAAAAAAAAAATTTTAAGGGCAGTATTTACAAAACACTCTGAATGACCTAAAAATAAAAATTTTCATGCCGAGCATTTGTAAATATCAGAGCATTATCAGTTAGTTTGCAATTTTGAAAATTAATTTAAATGAAAGTCTGAGGAAAAAAATATCACTAACAAAGCCTTAAAGTATAAGTCAATATCATTTGGATGATTAGTCACTAGTTTTAATAAAATTTGCTCTTCATTATCACTTAAAAAAGCTCAATTAGCCGCGCGTAATTAAGGTCCGCGATTGGCAGTGTGTATTGTAGGTCCTCGATTAGCTGTGTGTATTGTAAGTCCTCGATTAGCCGTGTGTATTGTAGGTCCACGATTGGCTGTGTGTATTGTAGGTCCACGGTTGGCTGTGTGTATTGTAGGTCCTCGCTTGGCTGTATGTATTGTAGGTTCTTAATTGGCTGCGTGTATTGTAGGTCTGCGATTGCCTGTGCGTTTTATAATAATAAAGTTCTAGTTTGAAGAAAATATCTAAAACTGATTTCCAGCTTAATCTCAATTAGAATCTATTAAATAGTAAAAAATTTAATAGTTTTTTTTTAATTTAAAGCAATTTATTTCGAATATTAAATTTAATTACAAAATAAGTTTAAAATTTTTTTTCGAACGTATAGTTCTAATAAGTTCTAATTATTAATAGAGTTTTAAATAATATTTTAGTCCTAAGAAAATGTCAGATATAAATTTTTAAAAGCTTCTAATGTAATCCCTAGAATACTTTATCAACAAAATTAAAAAAATTTTTTATTACA